>VZSC01007015.1:235682-291379 GCA_013398225.1 Steatornis caripensis | reverse complement strand
CCGCCGCGGCGAGGAGGGGCGTGGGGTCACCCACCCTGCCCACGACACTTCCCACCCCGCACACGGAGAACCCGGCCGGCAGCGAGCGCTCAGCAAAAGGCCGTCGTGCTCGAGCGTGCTGCGGCGGGAGCTTCAACCCTGTTTCCAGAAACAACTTCACGACACCAAGGAGCCTCAGCATCGCAAAAAGCGCCCGGGAAGGTGTTCTCGGAGCCGGGCGTGAAGCTAGGAGCTCGGGAGAGCGCTGAGGGACCGCTCCTGGGAATGGGCCCTCGGTTTCTGAGAAGACCCATGGAGGACGAGACCCGAGCACGAGCAGCCCGGCGCGTTTCCAGCCCAAGCTCCAAGCCCCAGGCCGGTGCCCAGCTGCTGCAGCGGTGCCGGCCCTGCCGCAGCAAGCAGCAAGGGACGGAAGGGTGAGGGCAGGAGGGGAATGATCTTTCTTGGGGGCACGCCACGTACGGCTTCCGAAGGCAGCCCCGGCACGGGTAAAAAGGAGGATAAAAGGCCACAGAGAACCAGGTGGCTGGGGAGGGCTCGGACGCAGACCCCAACGGTGAGGTGCTGGGGATGCGCTGCTGCCCACACCCGAGCGAGCCCACCCTGCCCTGGGCCACCAGGCGTTTTCGCGCGTGCTGAGCGAACAGGTCTCCGCGAGGCGCGCACAAAGCGCCCTTTCAGCAGAGGCCGTGACAGAAGCAGAGTCGCCAGACGAGCAAACGGCAGCTGAGCCGCGGGGAACAGCGCCCCGAGAGCCCCAGCGCCCGCCGGCTCCAGCGCCCGCAGCACACGGTTACCTTGCCCACCGGAGCAGACTCAGGAAGGAAAATGGGTTTTACATAACGCTCGAATGTAATCCTGTCATATTTATAGCACACGCGTTTCCGCATTAATTCCCTGTTATCTGTAATCCCCCTTCCTAGCTGACACAGTAATTTCTGTCCTCGGGACTTATCAGGGCAGTTTGCTCCAGAAGTTCATAAAGCTTTTGAGGAGGGAAGTTACTAATGAAGAGGCTCTCAGAGCCTTAACCTCCAGCTTATCGACTCCTTGTTTCAATCCACAAGGATTTGACACGCTGGCGTAGGCAAAAGGCCCTTGCCGGCTCTCCGTCACTGAATTTCAGCCGCCGGTATTTCTGCTTACGTCCCCATTTAGGAAAGAACCCACTTTGGGACAGTAGTTTTGCACATTTTTAAATCCCGCGTCATAACCACGGACTCACCCCCTAGAACACGAGGCGCCCGTAAACCGACGTGGCTGTAACCCCGTCCGCACCTCACTGCTGCGTCTGGTGAGGCTCCATCCCCTCGTTTGACGAGGCCGCTTTCCTGACGGCCCCGCACCCCCGACGGCTTCGGGAAACTCGCTCTGTGCTGTGCCCTAACCTTATGCAGCCCCGGACCGACGCCTGCCCCGCAGCTCTCCACGCACAATCCCCACAGCCCCAGCGCTTTCTCAGCTTGGAGCAACGTCTTGCTGGGAAAAAGAGAAACAGCAAAGCGATGCCGTCCTCCCGTCCCGCGGCCCTGGCCAGGGCGGCTCGTCCCCGCGCCCTCAGACCCCAGCGGGACACACGCTGCATGGCTGGTCCCCATCCTCCCCGGCGCTGGTCCCGGGGGGTTGGGAGCAAGGCCCCTCGCTGCCAAGCCCCGTCTCTCCCCGGACAGCAGCAACCTCGTGCCTGCGCGCTCCGGCTCCTTGAAAAGGCACGGATGGAGGCACCAGAGCCGCTCTCAGTCCTGCCCCGGGAGCTGTGAGCACCAGCGCGCACGAGACCCCGAGCAGCAGGGACGGGGCTGCTGGCGACCACAGCTACTGCAGCTTACAGAAACCAGAACGAAGCCAGGCAGTCCCATCAGACACGTCTCCTGTTCGGGCTGCGATCCTGCCGCCTCGGTGCCCGCATCAGGGCCGTCTGTCTGCTGCTCTCGCAGCAAAGCAGTCTTCAGCTAAGAGCACCCACGGCAGGCGTTTCTGCCAGGATGGCGAATTCAACGTCATTCAAGTATTTATCGTAGATTAAATAGAGGAGATTTAAAAAAAATAATAATTAAAGGGAAAAATAATTAATTTTTAAAGTAACCCTAACACGCACTGCAGTCGCTCACGGCCTCCAGGCGGGCCGCGGTAAAGCAGGGAAGGTGCCGGCAAGGCCGCCCGTGGCTCTGGGGTGCGTGAGGGCAGGACCAGGCAGCGGAGGAGCAGAGGAGACCCCGCAGCGGGACCCCCACCCCTTTCCCCCCGACCCCCCGACGAGGGGCCGTGTTTCCACCCGGGCCTGTTTCACAGCCAGCTTTGAAGACCGATGTCAAGAGGTAGCAGTGAATTTTTCAGAAGGAATCGAAGCCAGGCTTCTGATCCCCAGCAGTCTCATTTCTGCAAAGGAAACCTAGAGCAGGGAACCGTTCTCTTCGCCAAAGTCCCGAGCTGGTAACGCACGCAAGGGAAGTGCGCTAATACCGAGTAACGCCAATCCGTGTCCCCTGTGACAGCCCCCAGTCTCGGAGCCGTATTTAATTTCTAAACGAGAACTCCATTGTTACTTTTACTTATTTTAAGCACAACCTGGGCAAGCTCCGTGAAAAGGATGGAGGGTTCGGCTGGCTCACCCCAACGCCTGCTGCCGGGTGCTGCTCCCGGGACTCGGGGCTGTGGGAGCTGGGCGCCCTGCGCCCCACGGGCTTCTGCTGGGAAGAGGGCAGGTAAGCGCCTTTCGTGCCTCGATGGATCCCGTCCGGCTCTGCCGGGCCCAACAGCTCAGGGAAACCGCAGCGGTGCCCAACGAAAGCACCGACCCCTCCGCAGCACTCAAGGGGGTCTATGTGCGAAGCCGATACCGGGGGATCTTACTGGGATCGCGCCTTGCTGGGAAGCCCAGCACGCTGACGTGGCGCGTCCAGGCTCATCGGGAAGTGCCGGATCAGAACCGAAGCTCAGCCCCTCAGGTCCAGGCGAGCCCAAGCGGGAGCAATTCCAGACTTTGCTTTCCCAGCCCTTCGCCCAGTCACCTGAAAAGCAGGGAACTTCTCTCTGGGAAATCTTTGGTTTTACTCGTGCGTCCTCCTAAAACCAGCTTTGGTGCACCGCTTCCCCCAGCTGGGGTGGGGGTGGGGGGTGGGGGACATGATTTTACACAGAAAATCAAAGAACGAGGACAGGTTGCTTGCAGCTGGAGTGTGAAGGAGGCAGGCTGCCGGGCCAGCGGCGAGGTTCAGCCCTCGTCCAGGAGCACACAGCCAGCACCGGGCAGGGAGATCCACGGAGACCCACGCTGTGCCCCCAGCCCCAGGTCACACCGGAGCTGGTGGGCAGGAGGAAGCCTTGGCCACGGCAGCGCCCACAGGAACAATCATTTCTGTCCCCTTCCAGCAAAGGGCAGGGGGCCCGAGCAGGGTAAAAGCCGGATGCTCACGTGCCCGCCGGGCTGCTTGGCTCGCTGGAGGGATGGGTTTGCATCAAAATCACGCAAAAACGGCAGCGGAGGAGCTCGGGCCATCACGTGAAGTGCTCAGCCTGTGGGACAGCCTCACAAAGCTGTTTCGGCTTTCCGCGGGTCCACGGGCTCACCGCAGATTTGATCGGGGACTCTGGAACCACAGCCTTTTCCCATGCAAAGCTGCCACCAAAACCAGGCGGAGCTGGGGCTGCCCCGCTCCTGCGGCCAGCGCAGAGCCCGGGGACACCGCAGCCGCGCACACCTACGAGCGCTCCACACCATCGCGGTGTCAACGTGGCAATGGAAAACCTGAACCTGACTCTTTGGAGATAAGAAAAAAAGATTCTGCTCTGCAAAGCCTGAGGTACTGACATTTATTTTGTGAAGAACCTACTACCCTGACCTCTTTCAGGCGAGAAATAGTTTTTTCCGTGTTTCTCCTGAACGCCTGTGGGGTTACCCAGAGCCCCCGGCACCGCTTTCAGCTCCCCATTTCTTTCGTCGCCAGAAATATCATTTCCTCCGTCCATCCTGCCACCAGCCAGCGCGAGGCAGGCCGTCCCCACCTGCTAACCACGACCCGGAGCGACGAGGTCCTCGCTGGCGCCAGCACGGGCCCTGTCGCCGAGCCTTCGAGGGCACGCACACAGCACCCCGCAGCCCTGAGCACAGCTCCCCAGCAACCCATACGCTCAGTCCCAGTCGCTGACGACACGGCACCGTACGTTTTGCTGCTTGGTGCTACCGTGGAACTTTTATGAATTAAATTTAGAATTTATAAGTCTATAATTTAGAGGCAGTGAACAGCTCTCTCCATAAAACCAAATTGGTTTTTCCAATAACTCCAAGTAATTTTGTTCATTCATGCAAGCTCGGAGCGGCTCCACGTGCGTCTCGTTTAAATTGGCGCTTTCCTCCATTAGCATGCAAAGGGTTCTTGGTGCAACTACTTCTGGCATATATTATTTAGAGGCTGATAAACGTGTTCACAGTAACCATCTCATGATGAATAGTCCCTTGTCAGAAAGCAAGCCCTCCTTGCTGCATGCAAGAAGGACATTTTTCATGCAAGTCATGCTGCTTGTAGCACACAGGAACCAAAACCGCTTCAGCGACAGCTTCACTTGCAACGGCCGCGTGACCACGCAAATGGCAGGGGTGCCTGGTTTTCGCCTTCTGCAAAGGGGGCTCGCCGCACTGCCAAACCCAAACGAGGGGCAACCGAAGTCTCGGCGACTGCCTGCGGGCCTCCTCCGGACTGCAGAGCGGCACTAGATGCCACACGCCTGGTGTCGGGTAGTGCTGTACCTGAACCCTTACGTTTGCACCGGGAAGCCACGCTGGCTGTAGAGCAGCTCCGGTACCCGTGCAAACCGGGAACCACCCCTCGCATCCGAGCCCCCTATTCCCATGGGATCCCAGAACTGTCAGCCCTGGCTCAGCACCCTCCGACTTCGGCAAAGCTGGGTCAGACCCTGTGAAACCGAGAAGCCGCTTGCAGAAGGACGCACAGCTACGGCATCGGCTGTGCGAAGCAGCACCCTCATTCACACCGCTGTACCCCCCGAGAGGCGCAGAGGTGCCGCGAGAACCCCTCGGGACGCCGGGCACGAGGCAGCGCCGAGCCGACGACAGAGCCAGGGCCCTGCCCGGCGGAGGGACGGGGATTTGCTGCGGGGAATCTCCCTTTCAAAGCAGCGTCCTCTTCCAGACCCTGCGGGAACGAGCTCTACGCTTCATAGTCAATGCTACTGCACACACAGCTGATGAAAAATAAAATAAAACAAATAACAAAACCAAACATCTGTGTGCGCTACTCACAACAGGTACCTTCGCTTTTCTTGGCAACGTTCCTGCCGAGAAGCTCGCTTCTCTTCCAGCAACCGAACGCAGCAAAAAGCTCACGGGAGAAAAGGAAGAAAAGTATAAACGGTTCATAAAAAATTTACTTTTCATGAAAGCCAAGTGAGGCGCTGTGAGAAGCACAGGGGTGAGAGTTGCAATAACGCCTAGCGAAGCCGCAGCCCAGCCGCGCTCTTCCTTCTCCCCTCCACCACCCCACGCGGGGGGGACGTGGCCGCTCCCCCCTCCCCGAACATGCAGCCCCCCCAGCACGCAGCCCCCCTGGGTCCCTGCAGCCCTGCTTGAGCATCGCGTCCCAGGGACAAGCTGCAGGCAAGCCGGAGCATCCCAGCGAGCCCAGGAATACGGAATGCACTGTTTAATTTGTTGGTAACCCACCAGCGTCCCCAAACCCTGCTATCGGCTGCATGAGCCGCTGGCACACTCGGTGCGAGGAGCTCAATGCCCTGGGCCAGCAGCGTCTCTAAGACCTCTGAGGAAGCAGAGAAACCCCTGGAGCCAGGCGCGAGCCCTCCCGTACCCCACTCCTCCACACGGCCAACACCAAGGTTTACAGCTTCCCCCAAAACCGTTCCCCAAGCAGACGCTCATCCGCAGCCCCCGGTCGGAGCGGACGGGGCACAGCTCACGCTCCGGGAGGCTTCAGCGACAGAACCCAAATGAAACAACAAAAATAAGGGTAAGTCCTGAATCCAAACACAAGGTAGGTAGGTCAAAACCCTGACTCGGAACCAAAGCCAAGAGCAGGCTCAAAGGCAACTCACACTGAAATCTCCGGGAACTGCAGCTCAAGAATAAAGACTGTCAGGCAAGGAAGCGAGCAGCACAAGCCTGGTGACTGAGGCCAAGCAGATCTCATTTGTGCTACAGGAATGACCGCAGGCGGAACCCTTTGGGGAGACTGCAATCAGTCAGATTAACACGGTAACGAACTCTGATTTACCCAGGGTGGGAAGATCTTTGTCCTCAGAGACACAGCACTGCTCACCGCTCTCACCAAGGACAGCGCTGGGTTTTTTACATAACCACAGACACCACTCGACTGCGACACTGTTAGCCCTCCCGAAGGGTGATCTCCTAGGCAGAGGGAGCAGAGCCATTTGAAGGCACAAACGATCCACACGAACAGCGGGACAGACGGCAGAAACTTTCCAATAAATGTATACCGCCTTCAGCAGAAAACGAGGTGCAGAGGCAAGCACGGCGTGGGGCAGATCTCCACCCCAACGCTGGTTTACCAACACCACCGTGGAACAAGCCCTAGACAACACGGCGGGCGCTGGCCGAGTACCTGCAGTCCCTTTTAGAGAGCCCATCCTCTCACGGGGCTGGAAAAGCATAAACCGGGGAAAAACGCTGCTGCGAGCCCTCCTTCCCAAAAGGGGGCCCAGGGAAGGCTGCGCCACATCGGTGTGCTCTGGGACAGCCGCTCGCCGAGCGGGGACGCCGCGGGCGCTGGGGAAGCAGCAGCAGGAGCTGCTCTCCCGCAGTAAGAGCCGTGCTACTCCCTGCTCCCCGGCCGAGCGAGGGACGCTTCGCTCAGCGAGCACAACTGGGAGGGATTCGGACGGGCAGATGCAAACGCGCTGAGCCTGCGCTCTGCTGCCAGCGTCCTCGTCGGCACCAGCAAGGATGGCTTGGCCAGAGGGGAAGCTCGGGCCAGCACTGCCAGACAGCATCGGGCTGTGGAAAAGACAAAGCGGGAGAGACCTCTGGAAGGTCCCCCAGCACCACCTCCGAGGGACCGAGGGCCGTGGCCCCCCAGGGACACAGCAGCACGGCAGGCTCCAGGGCACGCAGACCACCCGGCCCCGCCACGGTTCCTGGCCGGGGTGGGCAGCGCCATCCGGCAGCGTGCACAAAGCAAGATCTCTCCAAGGGAAGGGGCACCAACACCGGCCCCTTTTCCCCTGAAGCCGTGGCAGAGAGCAGCAGGCAGGGGCTCCAGCACGGGCAGGCAGCGGCGCAGGCAGCGGCACATTGCGCCTGCCAGGCGGGGAGCCGAGTCTTGCCGGCTGTCAGCCCCGGGTCGGGGAGCGTGCGAGCGGAGACGGCAGGCACATTTGATCACAGCTCTGCTCCTCCACTAAACGCTTTACAACTTGTCGAGCAGCTGGGTGTCGACTTCAGAGCGCAGCAAAGAGCCCTTGTTTTATTCATCAGAAGTCTGAGATAAAAACACATTCGGATGAGAACCTGTAACGGCAGTGGAGCTCCACAACTGTTCATTTTATGGCGCCCGTTCTGGTAAAGATCCTGTCTGGTTCGCACAGCACCGCTGTCCACTGCCTCCCCTTGCAAAGCCTGGCCAGCGGCCCCGGCAGCCCTTTGCCGTGCCGCCTCGGCAGATGTGGCCGGGTGAACGCTGCAGCTCCTGCAGGGAGCAATGCCACCGCAGCGACAGGCAGCAGGTCAGCGCTATCTCCCCCCGCACTCAAAACACTGCCTGACACCAGCCCAGCCCCGACATGGAATCAAAAATGCCGACTCAGCGCAGAAGATGCCGCGCACGACCCCTGCCGCCGGCAGCTCACGGTGTCAGAGGCGAGAGCCAACGCTGCCGCGTGCCGCAGTCCAAGCCCCGACGAGCGGCCATCCCGGCCATACCCCACGTGCACCGGTGCTGCTCGCTCCACCGCGGGGTCCAAGGGCTGGAGCTCTGGGCTCAGCACCCAGCTTGTCCATGGACACGGCTGCACCAAGGGCTTGAAAAAACCAACCAAAAAAAGCCCCGCTTTGCTTCCCAGGTCACCCAGAGCCAACCTTCCCCCCGCTGCTATCTAAGCAGATTTTCGCTGTTTATTAGGATTTTAGGATGAAAGAGAAGCTGACCTGGCACTGCGGAACGGCTCCGAGATGGCCCTCCTGCACCACACACACAGACCTCGCAAATCCACCAATTCTCTTCTTTTATCATTTAAAGTTTCGGTAGCTCAGGCCCACATAAAATATTTACGGTGGGCTGTGGTTTCCAGAAAAGCAAAGGAAGAAAACCTGCTGCAGCTGACGTGGGTAAAGGCTCAAAATACATATTTATTTAAATGCAAATTCCTGGTTTCACCCGGCACCCAACAAAGGCCTTTGCCAAAAGGAATGCCGACCCGTTCACACTGACTCCCCATCTCTCCCCGCTTTCTTCCGCAAGCCAAAGCCTTTGAAGATGACCTGGACTTGCCCACCTTGCCGGGAAGGACGCCGCGCTCCTCCTTGGCGAGCCGCAGCCGCCAACTGCCGACCCCTCTCCGGCTGCCCCAGCCCAGAGCCGGGCAGCACCCCGGGGACCCGCGCCAGCAGGAAGGCGCTGTGGCACGAGAGTCTTCTGCCGGCAAAAGGCTCCCTGGAAAATGACCTCGGCTGGTGCCGCAGCACCGCGGCGCCGCCCTGAACCGCCGCAGGCTCTCAGCAGGCCTAGGGCACAAACCTGGCGGAGCTGCCGAGCATCAGCAACGCGGCGCTTCCCGGCAGCTCTTCAGCGGGCAGAGGACGCCGCGGTGGCACGGGGACGCCCAGGCGGCCCCATCGCGTTGCTTGGCCCACCTTCGGCTGCGGAGGAGCCCCAGGGGGTCTGCGGGGACCGCACAGCCCACGTCACCCTCCGCGCCTCCCTGTGCCGGGCAGGGCTGCTGACTCCGCTCTGGCGCAAGCTGCGGGCACCGGGGTCTGCAGGACACGTCCCGCCGAAGGCGCTTGCTCCCCGCAGACCCACAGCCTGCACGCTGCCGAGGAACAAGCCCAGAGAAGGGCTCGGCACAAAGCCCCCGTGGTGCCGGCGGGACGCGTCCAGCTGCGAGGGGACAGAGCTTTGCTCATCTGTTGCTATTTTTAGGGAAAAGTCCCCGAAAGGCCTCCATCCTTCCAGCCACACGCAGTGTCAGACACGACCTTTCCAGATTAACCCGAGCGGGCAAAAAAACATTCTCTCGGTAACGTGATTTGGGGAACGGTTATGTGGGCTGACATCTCCCCCTGAAAACAGCCGCAGGACACAGCGCGATGGTATTTTGCAGAAAACACGTCAGGGAGCTTCGGGCCCTTCCGAGCTCAGAGCGGGCGCCCGGCAGGCGACGCTGCACCCGGCGCCAGCCCCTGCTTCGCTGCCCGCAACCCTCCGGGGTCTCCCCCACCTCCCCTCCGCCGCTGGGACTCGGGCACCAAGAGCAAAACAGGGAGCAAAACGCAGCCCAGCTTAAACCCCAGCTGGGGACAAAAATCATCAGTTCCTGTGCAGGCTGCGAACACAGACAAGGAGTCTGGTATTTAAAGCTCCGGATTTAGGCAGGATCCGCAGTTAACATCTGCGGGAAGGATGTGCCATCCTTCATGGGAAACTCTTGGGGAAGCGGAAAGAAAACTGTCGTTCCGTGCGTTTCCCAAGTTCTCCGGCAGGATCCAATTATCCACAGCAAGCCATGAGCAGAATTCTTAATTTTTTTTTTCTAAAAGCAGAAATAAGTGACCTTATTGCTCTGTTCTGCCCTGAGCGTTGGGATATTTTACTCCCTTGGCCCCCTCCCCCCCCCCGGCAGGGGACAGCGCAGAGGGCTGGGGGCTGTTCCCCCCCGCCAGGATTACTCACGCTGCCGTAGAAAGACGTTGTTTTAAGCCCGGGTGCCTGTGTAAGCTCTACCGCAGCCCAGAGCGGCGACGGGAGTTGTGCGACCTAGGGGCTTGTCCCCCAGCCCACCCAGCCGTGCAGCAGCCCGCAGCTGCCCTGCGAGGCCGAAGCCCCCCCGTCCGCCTGCCCCAGACCCTGCCACGCACGCAGCGAAACACCCCTGGAACTGCACAGGGAAAGGTACGGAAGAGTCTTGTGAGAAAACACGAGCCTCTCCGCAAACCCCTCAGCCCATGGCTGGTAGGCGAAAGGGGGAGCAGGGACCTGAGGTCGTGCACGAGAAAAGCACGCAAAACCAGCGAGCGTTTCTAAAAGCAGAAGCATTTCCCATATTTTCTGTAAACTAAGTGATTAATCCGTGCTAACGACATTGCAGGCAGTGCGTTGCCTCCACCGCTCTCCGCAGCGATCCAATTCCCCGCGCACAGTGGCGCCGCGCACGCGGCACGTCCCGGTCGCTGAACACCCGGGCGCCTTCACAGGACGGCAGAGAGGGAAGCGAGGCCCAGCCTCGCTGCGTACTAAACCCCAAACGCTGTTAGAAAGATGCCTTCGCGTTAACTTGCTTACTCTCCATATCAAAGAAGGACAGAATAAAGAATTCTTAGCAACACGCAACAAGAAAATGCTTGACAAAGCATCCTGTCTAGAGAAGAGGAGCGGCAAGAGGGGCAGGCTGACGCTTCGCAGGAGCCGTGTTGCTGCACTCGCGCAACAGAGAAGAAACAGGAGCACCCCGAGGGAGGGGGAACCCACCAGGCCCCCATGACCGTGTGCCAAACCCACCCATCGCCGCAGCCACCGCCGCCGGCCATGCAGCCCAGGAGGAACCGGAGGCACTGGCACACGTCTGACGGATAAACCGCCAGCGGGAAAACAAGCCCACGACCTGAAAAGGAGGAAGACACAAGCACCCGGTGCTCTGGAGCCCACGACGCCCATTTCAAACGCTCCTCGCTGAGCCCCACGGGCACGCAGCCCGCTGCGGGTGCTGGGCAAGCACCGAGGGGATGAGCGGCTCCCGGGGAGTCTGGGCTCCACAAGGGTTCAGCTTCCCAGCATCTGGGGAAGCATCGGCTTTCTGTAAAAGCAGGAAACAAGCAAGTGTTCGTGTGCAGAGGTGCCCAGTCACGATGCTCCACGGGGCTGGGTGCCCCCCGGGAGCCTCCCAGACTCTTGGCCCTGCAGAGGAGTCGGGTCCAGCATCTCCCATCACATCCCACAAGCCAAGCACTCAGACCCAGCAGGTGGTTGGAGAACTGCAGCGTGAAATGACTTTGCCAAGGTCACACAGCCTCAGAAATGCCCGGTGCCAGGGTCCTGCCCACCGCAGGCACGGCAGGGAGAGGCGCGCGGGGAGCCGGGACCTGCCAGCTCTGACATTTCTGCATAACCTTTAGTTACTAAAACTTCAAAAGCTCTTATGATTTAATTCCTTCGTTTGGTATCGTACCTACGACCAATACGCAAAACGCCATCTCAGAGGCCAGGCAGGAGCCCCGCGCCACCACGCGTGCACCCCAAAGGCTGAGCGTCCCGGGGTGCACCAGCCTTCCCGGGGGCCCAAGGGGATTCCGGCAGCACACGGTCCTGTGCCCGCTCTCCCAGCGGCAGTGTCCAGCAGCCACTGCTCCCTGCGCAGCGCGCTCGCTGCCTATCGATTTGTATGCAAATTACAGATGCCATCTTTGCAGCACCCAGCCTGCAGGCTGGGCCCATCTCGCAGGTGCCAGTGCTTTCGAGTACCGGTCCACGTGTGGGCACATGTGAATCAGCCCGTGGCCAGGTGCAGCTCCAAACCACTGCCCTTCCTGCAGGCAGCGGGGCCGCAGGGAGAGCCAGGGAAGCACGCTGCCAGCGGGCACGGGCAGAGGGGTGAACAGAAGTGTTTCAACAGTTGCCGGGATTTTCATTTCAAATTGAAATCCAAAGCCATTCCTGCTCCCCGCGTCATTGGCGAGTGCCAGCGTCAATCCCTGGGAGCACTCCGGGGACGGGAGCCGAGCCCCAGAGAAACCAGGCAGAGACCCTGGCCGTAGCACGGAGCGGGGCAGAGTCGGGCAGTGCCCGTGCTGCAGGCAGGTGCTCTGGAAATGGGACAGGGGGGACATTTTGGACAGCGGAGCGCAGACACAGCCAGAGGCGCAGGCAGCACGTGCAGGCAGCAGGACCGGTGCCCAGCACGCAGCCGGCCCCCACCTCCCAACCACAAGGCTCCAGGGCTGCCCGGCGGTGCTGAGCTGAGCAGCCACCCCACTACGCTAAGTGGGGCGAGGTCATCCTTCCTAATCACGGCAGTGCTTTATTGCCTGGCTGAAACGATGACAGCGGGACGACGGAGATGCCATTTGAACCTTCGCTGCATAAATTGGGGGGAATCCTGCTGACAGGAACGGCGGGGCTGTGCTGCAGAGCCCCGGCCTTGCTGGTGGGGTCCGTCGGAGCTGATGCGGGGGGAAGTAAGTGGGAAACCATCCTGCCCGCAGGGTGAACCTGGCAGAGCATCACCTCTGCCCGCGCCCAGGGCAGCCACCGCTCTCACAACCCCACACGTCTATTTTAAACAAGGAAAAGGATTTTTAAACGCACCAACTACGCGGACCACCCACACGAGCACGGCCAGCGGTCCCGCGGCCGGGTGGGGGCTGAGCCGCAGGGATGCAGCGCGGGTGGGCGCATCCCCGCTCCCTCTCGCAGGGAAATCTCGGCTCTGCGAGTCGCCCGCCGATGATTTGCTGCCCGGGAGCGTTTGGAGATGTTTAACGCGGTCCCGCAGGCTGTGACCTCGCAGGGGTTCTCCCCCCAGTACTGACACGCAGCCCCCCGGAGCGCGCACCGGCGGAAGGGGCAGAGGGGGCTCGGAGCGGGGCACGCGCTGCAGAGCTGCTCGGGAGCGGACAGGGTGCTTCTGCTCCCTGAAAGAGCGTGGGAATCGCAGACGGGCAGAGCGTAACCACCCCCTTTGAGCCGGGCCAGTCCATTAAACAGACTCCAACAAGCTCAAACAAATTACTTCACAGCTTTTAAAAATCAACTCCTGGCAATAACTAAAGATCACAGACACTAAAAGAAACGGTCTGAGCTCTCTTGCCAGAAGCCACGCTTTCCACATTCACTTTGCTGTCCCGGACAGTGACGGTAGTTTTAAACTCTGATTAGAAAGAATTTCATATTTAGGGATAAAAATAATGCCCAGAAGCGTGGCTCACGGCTGTCCCACGGGCTCGGAAGCAGCTGAGTGTGTTCACAACACGAATTTTAGGGCAGATCTCCGCTGACAGCAGCGGTTCGCAGGAGGGGCTGCCCCTGCCGCACCCGGCTCGGGCACAGGGGTCCCGGGGACACCCGCCCTGAGCACCCACATCACCCAGGGACCTCAGCACCCCTCTGCACACGGGCGTGGGCTCTCAGCACCAGACCCCCACGCTCGGGCACGGGGCGTTTGCCCTTCGCAGCAGAAGCAGCTTTGGGAACCCGAACTCCACCCACGGCCCGGTGCATTTACAACGCGTTCAGACAAAATTCCGATGAACTGTCAGGCAGCAGCATTACTCACATTGATGTAGAAAGTCGTTGCTTTAAGCCCAGATGGCTGCGTAAGCTCTACTGCAGCCCAGATCAGCAGACGAGAGTTGGATGACTTAATGGAAGGAGACTTCCGATCAAGTGCTTGATTGAAGCTAACGTGAGCTGAACATCCAAACACAAAACACTGGATTACTCGGCTAGCTACAGCTCCAGAGTAAATCCAGATTTCTTTTCCCTTTCCTCTTCGAACAGAGCCGCTTTCCCCTCTGCACCCCATAGGGCACACGCTTTACAGGAGCCGGTTCAGACGCCCATGAGATGAACATTTCCTTCAGAAAGCCTTTGGCGTGAGACGGGGAGCCCGGCGCGGGCAGGCGAGCGTCAACAGTGGGCGAGCACGTGGAGAACCGGGATGCGCCCGGGGCGAGTGCAGCGGGAGGAGGCTGCGCAACGGAGCGGAAGCAGGCGCGAGCTTGCCCGTAGGTTTTGTCTCGTCCACTGAAACCAGAATTGGGTCACAAGCCTAAAAAGTCCTACCTATGAGTACTGTCCGTCCTCCCGACGTCACGATGGGGTCCCAGCTTCCGCAGGAACATTTCCCGTCCCTCGGACCACACCACGCCTAAGTTTAAAATCCTTGGTATAGCCTTGGTGCGGCAAATATCTCAGCCCACCTCAATAACCTGGAGAGAGGGAGAAGCAAGCAAAGCTGGGTAAACCTGGCATCGCGGAACGACTGAGCATTCAGTCCTGTAAGGAAAACGAAATAAAGGAGATGAAGATGTTCACTCAATGCATTGGCTCCCGAGTTTATTTTAAAACACAGGCCTGCAGAAGAAATAAAAATAATGACAGAAATGAAGTCGTCGTGCCTGCACTATCACATCCATTTATCTCAAGGTTGACAAAAGATTAGGCCCCGAGGACGAGTCCGCCTTCACGCAGCCGAGGCAGGAGCGCTGCCGGGACGGCCCCAGCATCGCCAGGGCCGGCACAGCCCCCCGTGCCCCGCAGCCACCCAGGTTTCGTTTGAAGCACTATTTTCCTTGCTCCGCGGTGAGCTGGTGACGAAGCGCATCCCTGTGGGCAGGGGCTCTGCTCGGCGGGGGACGCTGCGCTGCTCTGCTCGCCCCGCACTCAACGGGCACCGACCTTCTCCCAGCACGGGTCTCCCGCCCCGCACGCTGCAGAAACGCGCTTTTTCCAGCCTCCCTGCTACTGGCTCACACTTCATCTCAGCTGTCACCAAGTTCAAAGAGCCTCCGGCGTGGTCTCTGAAAGGCACTTTGTAGGCTGCGCCAGGACTCGCTCAGCCCCAGGCCTCCTGCGACAGCAGGGGCGCAGCGCCTCTGCCCCGTCAGCTCCCCCAAGCAGGCGCGTTTCCCCGTCACAGGCTCGGCCAGTAATGAGGGAAGGCAAGACAGCGCACCCACCACCTCAGCGAGGCTGCGCCTCAGTCGTTACAGAGGAAAAATGTTCCCATCGCAGGCGTCAGCAGCCTTAACGTACTGCACGAGACAGAACAACACGTGGGAAAGTTCGGTGGTGTCGCCGAGTTTCTGCCGGGCGAGGGGAGCGAAGGAGAGAAGGCACCAAACGGTGACTGAGCCCCGACAAAGTCGCTCCGCAGCGACTGTTTAAGAGATGCAAGAAAGGAGAACACGGGAGACCTCACAAAGAGAAAAGACAAAAGCGAAGCCTCTCCTTTAGGCAAAGGCAAGGAAAAGCATCTCAAACTTCCCAGCACGCTGTATGCTAGGCGCCTCCACGAGCGAGACAACTGATCCGTCCCCAAAGGACGCTTTCCTGACTAAAACCCTCTCCCAGTCGGGATGTGCGGAGCAGAGGGCAATCGATGCGCCAACAGTCGGTAACGACTTTTCACCAACCCGGAGCAGCAGGCAGCTGAAGCCTTTGCCAGCTTTCAAAGCACCGACCCCGGCGGCTCCGTTCAACGCGTACCAGGGCCCGCGCACCCCAACGCTGCTCCCACCAGCCCCGCGGCAGGGACACTCCAGGCCCACGGCCACGTGCTCTCCTCATGCAATTAACACACACGCACCCACATCAGATTCCGCACGCGACAGCGGCCTGCACAGCCTCCGCAGGGCTGGCCGGCCGCCAGCAGCGTCCCAGACACGCGCCCGCTCGGAGCGAGCCACGGTGCGGAGCGCTCTCGGCCACCAGCCAGGGCCCGTCGCCACTGGGCACGGCCCGTGTTTAAAAAGGAGCCATCTCTCCGAAGGGGAGCGGTGAGAGGATTCGTAAGGGCAAGGTTTGCTTTCACAGACGAAGCCTTAAGGGGTCTCGCACTCAAGGTTCAGCTGACCAGAGCCACCCGGCTCTTGCTTTCGCAGATGCACACAGCTGTACGGAGGCAGAACTCAGAAGGACCTTCAAAGAAACGACAGCCGGCGGAGGCAGCCGTACATCACGTTTCAGCAGCCTCCAATCTGGCAAATTTTTAGTATGCCGTTATTGTTCGGGACCCAGCTTTTGCAACTGGTTTATTAGGGCAAAACGCGCCCCCCTCGCCATGAAAGCCTGCCAAACCAGTGAGGTTACGCTGGCATTGCTTGCTCTGCCTTCGCTGCCGTTCTGGATACGCTGGGATCCTCATTTCCCCAGCAATGAGACCAAGGCCTTGGGTCTCAAGTCAAGCTTTGCAGTATTTGAGGGCTCCCTACAGGTTCCACCTTTATACAATCGTATAACAACGTGTACTTGAAGTATTGCTGCTATATAAATTAATCTTATTTTCAGTACAACAAACAACTGCATGAATAACGAACACCAAAATATACTCCAGAAGCCACACAATTACGAGCAAACCTGCAATTACACACTGCTGCTTGCATGCGAAGCGCGAAGTTAAACCCGTTCGCTTGAACGGAGGTGCCTCAATGAAACAGGCAGAGCTCTGTAGAGCAGCACAACATACCTGGATTCAGAGATCAACTGGCATTTCGGATACAAAAAGGAAAAAGAAAATGCAGTGAAACCATTTTTCACAGCAGGTGTTACGGGACCCACCCCAGGCAGAGCTGATCCTACTTAAACCGAGTCCCTGTAACCGCTGAGCAGCATCGGTTTCCGTTTCCTTTGGCAGTGCACGGCTCCTCACCTGCCGTCATTTGCAAAGGACAGCTTCGGGCAGCGAAAAGCTCCATCAATGACAACCAGAACAACCGGAGCCGGCAGACGGGGAGAAACAGCAACAGGGAGAAGTAACGCAGTCGCCACCGTGGCGAACCGCCGCGCCGCGGGGCCGCATCGCCCCCGCCCCGAGCACTGCGTTTCCCACCCGCAAAAAGAGGGATTCTAGGAGATACGGCACGAAAAGTGACCGAGCAACACGCTCCACTGCATTTAAGTCTGGTTTTCCCTTTCTTTCCCCCCAGTACACGTGTGGCACGGAACACAGAATAAAGCCCCAGAGATCAGAAAACAACATGGAGGGATTCACTAAAATAGAAACCTGATTGCGACCAAACCGCTCAGACACCACCCTGCAGCAAGCGGGGCTGGGCACGGGCCCGGCCGAGCAGCGCAGCTCTCGGGCACGTTCACCGGAGCAGGGTTTGGAGGACGAGAGCAAAGCGCGGCTCCGGCTGCGAAACCTCCCCAGCCCCAAAACCTCCCCAGCCGCACGGCTCTGTGCGTCCCGCCGAGGCGGCTCCGGCTGCAAACCCCCGCAGGCTGCTGCGCCCCGTCGCGGGCAGTGCAGCCCTGAGGAACGGCTCCCAGACTCAGCTCCTCCAGCTCCGACGCCGAATAAGAAAAATCCATCCTCAGCAGAACCCTATCGCTAATTTTAAAGCTGCGCCAGATCCTGGGGGCAAAGACCCATTTCCCTGCCAAGGCGTCCTGCTCCGGTGTGGGACGAGGCAGCCGTAACGCCCGAGAGCTCCTTTTCTCCCTCCTGCTGCACCTTCTATTACCGCGTGCGTTTCTAATTACTCATGCTAAAAAGGCCCCTCAACCCACATCAGCAATATTCACCTCCCTTAATTAAAGATGGCAGTAATAAACATGAAATATGGACAAAAAAATTTTAATAAATACTGCCTCGGGGAGCTTGGAGTCGAGCTGGAAACACTTACTATGAGATGCCGCATTGTTATGAAATTAAAACAATAGATTGCCACATAAAAGCGATATTAAAAATAATTATCATAAATTAGGCTCGCGTAGGCTGGAACCCCGCGGGCGCGAGGGAAGGCGCGTTCCCGGGGCTTTCCCAGGAAAATCCACGTGCCTGCCTCCGGCCCCGGGTCTGCTGCTGCAACGCGACCGTGCGGTGGGACACCCAAGCGCCTGCCTCTCCTCCCGGGAGCCGCGGCCATGAATCCTCCCCCCACCTACATTCCCACTCTCAGTCGCAGATTTCCGGGTGACAAAACCTGAAATAATTCGTCAATGCCTAAGTAGCTTTCTGCTGCGCTGAGAGCCTGTGGGGCAAGGACCCATTCGACGGCAGGGTCCAAACGTTTGCCTTCGGAAAGAGAAAACCCTTGGCAGACTCCGGGTTTAAGCGTTTGAATTGCAATTTCTTCGGGACGGGGACCGCCGGCCACTTCAGGGTTAATGCAGTTTCCCTTGCCATGAGAAATTCACCCCGTTTTGTGCCTCTGCACGAGAGAGCGCCAGGAGGCTGAAGGAGAAGAGCGTTCTGCTGGTGATGGCTGGGCCAACGCCGCCCCGAGCCCGACGCCGACCCCGCGAAAACGAGAGGAGCCGCTGATGCCAGAGAGCGGCCGCCCAACACGGCTCGTGAAAAATGAACCCTGTCAAATCTGTTTGATCTTTTTGATGAGGTTAAAAATCGGTTAATAAAGGCAACGGAGTTGATTTAATACATTTAGACTTCCGTAAGACACTTAACTTGGAACTGCATGGCATTTTGATTAAAAATTAGAATTACACAACATCAACACGACACGCACTAAACGGATTAAACGCAATTAGGACGCCGAAACTGCTGGGTGCGTGTTTAACAGGGATCCTCGGGAGAAAGGGTCCAATTCAGGATTTCAACTGAAAAATCTACAAGAACACACAGCACTGCTGTGAAGCCGGCAGACGAGGGGCGGCGAGCAAGAGGATGCCGGGCCACTGGTACAGAGCGGTCGGAATTGCTTGGTCAGCTACGCACACATTAAAAATCAACATTTTCTCCCTGCCAAGCGAGGCACGCACCTGGCACGGTAAGCACGTATGCACTCCTCCTTCACTAAGGTAACGAAGCGTCCGTAACGAAGCCACAATGGGATCCAAATTAAAAATCACAGCTGGATTGAGGACAGAGATGCTTTCCGGGCCACGGGAATTCCGGCCAAGGTGGCTCTAGGGGACGTCGCCAGGGAGGCGAGGTGCCCCAGCTCATCTGCGAGAACAGCGACGGAACGAAAGGCAAGGCGGGCGGTGACAGCGCGGGCGGCGACACGGGCAGGGGGACGCTGCGAGGGGACGCCCCGGCTCCCGCCGCGGGATCCGCTCATCACTGCGGAGGGGGAAGGAAAAGCGTTAAGAGCCTGCTTTTACGGACTGAATTTCTCAAGTACGTCCCTATCAACACCAGGATTTAAGTATTTTTAAATCCACACCCGAGTTCTGATGCTCTCCAAGGAGTTGCCAACAGCTTTGGACTTCCAGGATATTTACATCGAAGATAAAATTCAAAACCACAACTGAAACGTATCACAGTTTATTTCAGCTAAAAGGGATTTACTACGGCTTCCGAACCACAGTTTGGGGAGATTATTACGAATTACTCCTCTGGCCAGAGCTAGAGCACGCATTTCAACATCAGTAGAGGAAAAAGCACAGCCAAAGAAACCAGAGGCCAAAGGCCTGCCGCTGCGGCTGAGCGCCACGACGGCCGGCACCACCGGCCCAACCCGTGCCAGTCGCCGTGCAGATCCCGCACAAGCCCGCGCAGGCACGGACCCCCCCGGCCCAGGGACACGGAGCCTCTCCCCAGCCCAGGGAACCCAGCGCCCGCGGCAGGCACCTGCCTGCGCCCGCTCAGCGCCTCCCGCCGCCTCCCGCCGCTCGCCAAGGGGAGATCAGAGGTGAGCTGAGACCCAAGCGCGCGGCTGGAGGGGGAGCCCCGCTCGGAGCCTGCGGGGAAACAGCGCTGCTGGGTGCGGGAGCGGTTTGCCATCGTACAGAAACCCAGGCACTCGCGACTCAGCCTCAGACGCTGGCCCGCAGGTAGAAAACCACTCGCCACAAGATTGTGCCGTCTTTCAGAAATACGTAACCTGGCCTCTGCTCCCCCAGGGGCTTCCCAGGGCTCAGCCGCAGCACCAAGGCAAAGCGCCCGAGCCGCCGGGGAGCGAGGCGAGGGCCGCGGTCGAACGCCCTGCCCCTGCGCTAACCAACGCTCTCTCTTCTTCCTGCCTCTCCAACCTCGGAAAGCTCAGCTGTTCTGCAAAGCCTCTGACTCGGCACAAGCGCCCGCCTCGCCCTGAGCCGACGGCATCCCCCACGGCAGGCCCAGCACGCGGCCTTCGCCCCGCCGACGCATGCGCTGCGGGGGTCCAAAAAACCCTCCGGCGTCCCGGCGAGCCAAAGGGCCTCCCACCCCACTGAGCTCAGCGCCAGCAGAGCGCTCCACGTGTTCGTACTCACCGCGCAAGCGTCCCGGGGCAGCACGCGGCTACCGGCCAGCCCCAGAGGGCTCCTTGCCCCACAGCTGCTCCCCATAAGTAAAGCCCGGCCCCAGCCCAGGGGGGCAGAGCCGGGGCAGCCCAGCTGCGCGCCCTTGGGACCCATCAAGGGTGGGGAGGAGACCAGGGAGCAGCAGGGCTGGGGGCACCCCCCGTAGGGCCAGGCCACCGGGCAGAGCGCCCGTGGGTGCCCCTTGCTCAGGGTGCTCAGCACCGTGCCCGGGGTCCTGCAGGCTCCAATTTTCTCCTTGATTCCAGGCACAGCACCAATTTTCCGTAACACTCGCAAGAGGAAGAACCGTCTCGGCACGCAAACCCCCAGGGTACCTTCCCGTACGCCCAGGTAACGCCGGATTATTCACCACAGCCCAAGGGACCCCCCGGCAGACGGCAGCTCCCATCTCCAGATTTCCTTCCCTCACTTTTGCGTTTCACCTCCACTTCCGAAGGGACCTCCCTCCACCCAGACCAAACCTCGAACATCACAGTTCCTAGTCTTCACTTTTTTCATTTTCCTTTTTTGCTGGTTTGTGCACTAATCGCAGCCTGGCTCCAGCGGGTCTCGCAGCACCCCACCACGTGCCTTAAAACGCAAGTGTGACTTTTAGGTACAAAAACGCCGCGTTTTTTTCCCCTCTGGAGGAAACCGTTCCAGCGCTGGCGTCCGACACCCTCGCTGCCTGCCGTCGCTACCGCCGGTCTTCAAAGCCTGCAGAGAGGGGTCCTCCCTGGGCCACGCGGTATGACCTGCAGCTATGGAACAGGAACCCTAGGGCAGCTGTGCTCAACACCCGTCGCGGCGATGCTTTTTGACCAATTACTGCCATGAGAAGAAAAAAAAGCTGTCAAAGAGGATTACTCAAATTTTGCAATACTGAAACAGAGACGTTTGTGATAGGGAACGGTGCCCCTTCAGACTCCAGGTGTGCCTGCAATAATTAAATCAACCCCCGCAGCATCCACTAATGACAATTTTTACCACATCCATCTTAAAATGCTCAAAGCGCAGGGAAAATTCAGTGCAAGGCAGCTCGGGGCAGCGGAGGGGCTAGGATAGCAGCAAACCCAGCCGGAGGGACCTGACCCCAAGGCTTCTGCTCTTGCTATTATAACCCAAATATTACCCATTGCGTCAGCAGAAAAACCCAAGGGGCTCAAGCGACGGCTCCGTGGGACATCAAATCCCATTTCCCCTGCTGGGATGTGCCCCGGCCGTGGCACAGAGCTCAGCACCGGCGCGACCCAGCTCTTGACTCGGGTCTGCTGAGGAAAGGGCTGACGGTGACAGACGTGGGGGCACATCCCCTCTGCCTCCCTTCGCCCCTCTGACTTTAACAAATTCCGATTTGCCAGCTAACACATGGCTTTTGAAGTTTTAAACTCAGCATTTCCTATCCGTACGGAGCAAAAGAAGCCTGCCTCCTCCTCAGACACCCTGCGGTGAAGCCTTTTGTGAAGGGTAAGATTTAAACCCCAAACCCCCGGGACCAAAAAAGTGCGTTTTCTGTGATAACCTCAGAAACAAATGAGGGAGCAAACGTCCTCGGCTGACAGCCTTCATGCCTCCAAGAGCAGCCCCCCGCAGGCCCCGACGCAGGAGGGAAAACGAACACCGCAGCTAAGCCCCCGCACGGAGGACGACCCTGTCCAGCCGTACGTGGGATATTTAAAAATTCCAAAGTCCAAACCAGAAGGTCTCCTGAAAATGGCGCGTGCGGAGGACACATGACACTTGCTTCCGACAAGGTGAAATACCTGCACTTTTGCCTGTTAAAAATGCAGATTTCTCGCAGCCACCTTGCAATTTGACAAGAACGTGCAATTCCAGACGTCGGAGTGATTCCAGGCAGTAGTCACCGCAGTGACTAACGAACGGCTCTGCCGGCATCACAGTCCCTTCCCAGGACGTTTGTGTCTCCAGATCCTCTGGTGCGATCCTGTCCTTGGGAGCTCTCGGGTGTCGGAGCCAGGGCGGCCCCGAGCATCCTCGAACCTCCAGCCAAGCTGGCTGCCGCCCACCCCGGGGCCTCGTTCCCTGTAGCCCCGAGAACACGGCTCCTGCGGGCACCAAAGATGAAGGGCAGGGTGATTCGGTCTTTAACAGACCACAGCAAAGCGGTGGGGGACGTGTCTGGGAGGCGATGTGGAAGGGAGCTTGCTCTCGCGCCGCGCCTGGCGAGGTGACGGCTGGACCCCCGTGGAAACGCTCCGACCCTCGGACAGCCTCCTCGGTCTCTGCAACAGCCGAGGCAAACGCCCAGCCGGACCCGGCGGTTTGCTCTGGGGGCTTCCCAAGCGCACGCGAGCTGGTGATGGGACTCCACCGCATGCCCTCCGGCTCCTGCAGCCTGCTGACCGCACGGAAAGGGGGACTTTCCATTAGCTCTGGCAGCCGCTGAGAAGGAGGAAGAGCTAAACCTGCTTGAAAACTGAAATCCTGGAGAATTTGCTGTAGGGATTTTGTCGTGAGTCCCAGGCAACGAGTGAAACCCAGCAACGTGCAGGTCTGTTCATCGCAGCATGTCTTCCCTGCAGCGGTGGAAGCTTCTGCCGCTGCTCCCATGATTAAATAGTCCCGGAGATCGACCCAGACCCTCGGCCACTGTCCGAGCGTGGGGCGGGAGCCAACGGAGATGACGTGGGGCTATTGCCCTGCGTGCTCACCGTCGGCACACAGGGGTGGCTCGTGAAGATGGAGCTTGGGTCAACAGGCAGGTGTCCACGGAGACCACCAGAGACAGGCGGAGGTGAGCAGGAGATAACGGAAGGACAAGTGACCGAGAATGATGAGGAGACCGAGGAGCCAGGGCGATGGAGACAGCCGTGACTGCTGGGAGCCGCCTCCGCCATCATGGCGTGAACCCAAAAGGAACGGCGGCGGCTCCACGGGCTGCTCGGGTTGCTCTGTCCTGGGGGAGCTCCGGGCCGCCCACCGTCGGTCTCCAAGCAGTGCGGTGTTGCAAGGAGGCAGTTTGTTTTCCAAGGGTTTCTTTGCCTTGCTGTGCAAACACGGTGACTCAGAGGCTCCCCTGGGGGAGGGCTGGCTGCATCCTGCGCCTGACCTTCCACGCACGAGCAGCTCTAAACGAGAGTATCTTCAAACANGAGGGCTGGCTGCATCCTGCGCCTGACCTTCCACGCACGAGCAGCTCTAAACGAGAGTATCTTCGAACACCGGACTGCCGCTGTCGTGCTACAATTTCTTTTGGTTTGGCTTTGAGAGGGTGGTGCATAAGATGAGTAAGATGAGAGTAAGGAGAAATGAAGGCATTTGGGAATGGGCCCATGCAACGAGGAGTGTCTCAGGCGAACGAAGCCGCGTCCCAGGGTCCTGCCCCACGCGGATGCTGCAGTGCCCTGAGCCCACAACTGCTGCTCCGTCGCCTCTGCGGGGGAAACACAGGGAGGGGAGGGCAGAGCAACGTTTCTAAACACTGCCTTTAGGTATCGCCCTAAACCTCATTTACTACCAGTCAGCTCACCTGGAAACAGCAGCAGCAGCTCCATTCCCCTGTCAGTCAGAAACGCCTATCCTTCAGCAGCAAATTTATTTAAACTATTATTTCCCCGCAACTCTAAATATTGCCATCTGCTCTTTCTGCCGGTCTCGCTCCCCTTGCGCAATTAATTCCTGCCTCTCCACCCTTTCTGCTGAGCGTGAGCTATAAACTGTCCGTGCCCCCTCCTCCGTGCCCCACAGCGCTGAGCGGCAGCACCATCCACCACCCTGCCCGAGCTCGGCGGGCAGCCCTGCATCCCTCAGCCCCGCTTCTGCCTGCGCTGCCTCCTCCTCCTCCTCCTCCTCCCTCAAACCAGGGCGGCCTGGTCCCTGCCTCACCAATCAGCAATACGCCTTGGCACAAAACGTGCCCCCCGCTGCAGTGCTCACGGAGTGACCCTCGTAACAGCCCGGCGGCGTCTGGATGAGCCTTCAAGATCGTTTCAGTGCCTGACGCTGAAGTGCTGATGTCCTTTGTCACGTAAGGTGACCTGCAAAGCATTCGTAAAGACTCTATATACAGTCTTTTATATATGTATGTATGTATGTGTGTGTGTGTGTATATACATATATATATATATGCATACACATACCCGCCCTGCCCAGACAGGCACAGGCAGCACAGCCCCACCGAGGGAGCCCAGGGTGCCAAGGGGGAGCTCTCGGACAAGTTTTTCGAGGAAGACCAGGATTTGGAAGAGCCATCTCTGCTAAGAGAGCCCGCAGCCACCGCACGACGCGTGGCCACTTCACAGCTCTGCTCCCCAGCACCGAGGGGGCACACGTTCTGTCCGGGGACACTGCAAAAAGCGTTGGCACTGCAGGGCGGGGGGCCACGTCCCCCTCCCCGAGACACCCGCGCAGCTCTGCCCCCAGCCCCGAAGGGCTTGTTCGCAAGTGCAAATGATGGGGAGAGAAGAGAAGGCACAAAAAGGGCATTTGCAGCTCGCTCACCCTGCCAGCCTTCTCCTAGTGCGCCGCTATCGCTGGCACCCTCACCGCAGCGCACACTACAAGCAAGTGACAGTCACTGCGTGCCCCAAACCATCGGATGTCGTGCCCGTGGCCGCGCCTGCCCGCCACCTCCCTGCTAACGACTGACAAAAATCAGGCCTTGCAGCGTTAGAACCTCTTTTGTCTACCTCGCGCTCCTGGGGGAGATGGGCTCAGGATGAGTAAAATTATTAACCGCACACGACAATATGGAAATCCACCGCCGCGGGCACCACGGCCGCAGATGCCCCAGATTTGGCTGTCGCCGGCTGCAGCTGTGCACAGATCTCAGTGGACAGCGGCGAGTATTTTTGTACGAGCGTGACATCATGCGCAAAAGTGTCGCCTCGTTTTATGTCACAACGGCGTCCACAAACGAGCCCTCGCGCCTGCCAAGGGGAAGCAGCAATCTGCTTCTGCAGCCCGACACAAGGTAACACCACAAACAAGCCCACGCAGCTGCAAACAGCCCCCCCGGCGCCGGCGGGCTGCAGGGACTTGGTGGGCAGTTGGTTTTCCAAAAATCCCTGCAACCCTCTCTCTTCTGGCAGGTGCCCGGGGGTTTGGGCATCGACGGCAGAACGCTCCGGGTGAGGCAGATGCCGGCCAGCGCTGCGCCCCGAGAGCTCCGCACGGCGTCTGCGCGTGCTGCGCTGCGCTCCCTCCATCCTCCTCCTGCCCCGGCGCAGCACCGGACCACACCGCCAAGGGAGCCCCTCATTAACACCACAGCCTCAAAACCAGAAGCAGAGGGAGCGCCACGGGCAGAGCAACCCGGAAAGCCCCTCTGAAATACACGGACTAACCTTCCACTAATTGTCTCAGGGGGAAAAATGCAACCAGCTCTGCTTCGGCCGAGCTCTATTTCTAACCACACAACTTCTTGTATGTCGCGAGCCTTTTCCCCTTGTTCCGCCGAGTCTGCTTTCCAACTTGTTTGCTCTAAAGCCTCTCTTTGCGTTTTCATTTTTCACCTTCGCTGCTTTCCCGAGCAAAAAACCGTCGGATGAGAAAGGAGCTGAGGAATCCCGCGCAGGCACGCGGGGATGCGACCACCGCGCCCGTGGCTGCATGAAGCAGCTACCGTCAAAGTGCTGCTCCCGGCTCGGAAGCTGGATTCCCGACTGGAGGCGTATCCCAGCATCCAGGGCACCTCCTTCCCTGCGGCCGGGTCTGGGTGCAATGAAGGGCAGCACCTCTGCAACAAAGCTCGCTCCTCGGCGAAGGCAGGACCGTGCCCTCCGCAGCAGGACGGGCTGACCGCGGGCTCGTTCCTGGGGCGGGCGATGCCCTGAGCCCCTGCCCGCCGGCACCCAAACCACCGCACGGGCAGGCGCAGCTTCAGACACCAGAAATGGCTGGGTTTGCTACGTGCTTGTTCAAGGCTTGACGGTGTGAAGCGTGTGCCAGGCACGCTCCGGATTCTGAAAAATAACGTGGTCTGTGCACACAGGCCCAGAGAGCTTTGCCGAGAAGCTGAGGTCCTTTCCACGTGACCTTCCTGGCGCCGGGGCTCTGCTCTGTACAGTCCCCAGGGACGGTGACCTCTGCGTACACCGAGATGTTCGGTCTTAACTGACTTATAACTGACCCCAGAGCGCAGCTCGCCACTAGCACGCCAGCGCTCCGAGCACGCAGAGCTCAGCCCCGCGCCGTACGCCGTGCTGGCCAGCGGCACTTCCGCGGGGCGGTGTGTCGTCGGCTCGTCATCGGCTCCCGGTTCGACAGCAGGAGCCACCCGAGCACCCCCCGCTCCTGTCCCCTCCGCGGTGAAAACCCCCGCAGTAACTACGATGCTTCTAGCCTTTGCTGTTCTCACTTTTCGTCTATTCAGTTTAGCCCGTCTATGTATTTTTCCTCATGGTCTGAAAGTAAATTACAGGCGCGCTTGGCTGAACGAAGCAGTTGTAAGAGCTTCTGTCTGTTCTCCAGTACAGAAGAAACACTGCCACGAGATTTTGTTTCACGCCGAGCTCTTCACTGGGGCCAGCAAAGCGGGCGGCTTTCGGGGACCAAGGCAGGCTCCAGGCCGGCTCCCCCAGGCCGCGGGGACTTTGGCGCCGAAGCACAGGGCGCAGGCAGTCAGCAATTCGTACAAGCAGGCATTAATGCAGAACGGCCGCAGGTCCAGAGGAAGATGCTGTCAAAAGCGGTAACGGGCAAAACACACATCCAGAAGCAACCCTGTGCGCGGCACGAACACAAATATAGTCTTCCAACTACAACCTTCCTTTTGAGAGAGATCTTTTTTTACCAAAACGCAGCAGATTTGTATTATTTACCGGCTATCAGGGCAACACTGCCTCTGACCCACAGGACCCTCCGAGGCGGGTACGCACAGCACAGCCCCCCTGGCCCGGCACGGTTTTAGCCGGGGAAAGCAGAGGGGGCCCCGCGGCACAGCCCGGCTGCCCGCGCCCCTCCGCACCGGGGCTGGCAGGACGGGCAGCAGCCGTCCCCGCACGGCAGTGCCAACGCTGCACCCCACGGCAGGGGAAGGCGCTGCCTTCGAGTTCGAGAAAAGCATGCCAAGTATGAAGCGCAAAAGACCATGGCGCTCATCCCCGTGAGTCACGGTGGGTTTGGCACGGGCAGTGCCCGGCAGACGCAGGGAGCCGGGGCGCGAAACGCTGCAGAGCGGCTGGGAAGGGAAGGTCGCGGCCGTAGCTGCGCCCCTGCCACCCTTCAGCAGCGTCACACGCTGTCTCTTCTCCCGTGCGGAGCCTTCCTGCCGCGTGCCCCGTCCCCTGGCAGGAGCAAGGCCAGCACCCTGCTGAGTGTGGGGGGATCTGCCGGCAGCCGTTCCGACACCACCTCCGTGCCAGCTTCGGCTGTGGGTACCAGGTTGCCGCAGGCAAGTGGCTTTGCAAAATCGGGACATGCGCCGACGGCAGGATGAACACGTGCCGTGTGTCCAGCGCTGTAACCTCACCCCTCCGCAGCTGCAAGCACTCGTCTGCCTGCGAGGAAGCCGCCGGCGTTACAGGCTGCTTGTGAAACGCGAGCGTTGCTTTTTCGCGAGTTCGCTCTCGGGGACGACTGGAAGGGCCACCACGTGCCACACGGCGATGCCACCGGCACGGTCACGGCAGCTCCGGGCAGAGGTCCCCCAGTCCCTCCCCTGCGCCTGGCAGGGTCCAGGTTCCTGGGGGAAGCCCCGGCGTAGCTGGAGGTGCGAACAGGGGGGTGCAAGTCAGCTCTGGGGAGAGGCTTTTGCCTTCCTGGGCGGGATGCTGGGAGGCTCAGCCCGGCCTCGGTACCTGCATGGCACAGAGGGAGGTGAAAATACCGGGGAGGCTGCAAAAAGAGACAGAAATTGTCTGGAAGCCAGAGAAGGTGCCGTGCAGCGGGAGTGCTGAAGAGCTCAGCGTCTCTAATATACCAAAAAGACGAGTGAGAGGTGACATGATTATCATCGGTAAGTGCCTTCACAGAGNGAGGTGAAAATACCGGGGAGGCTGCAAAAAGAGACAGAAATTGTCTGGAAGCCAGAGAAGGTGCCGTGCAGCGGGAGTGCTGAAGAGCTCAGCGTCTCTAATATACCAAAAAGACGAGTGAGAGGTGACATGATTATCATCGGTAAGTGCCTTCACAGAGAGAAAATATCAGCTACTAAAGGGCTCTTCAATCAAGTGAAGGAAAGCAGCACAAGAACCATCCTCTGGGAGCCAGAAGCAGGCGAATTTGAATTAGAAACAGGAGGCAGTTTTTAAAAATAAAGTGATTAAATAGAGGAATAAACTGCCCCGGCAGGCGGTGGATCCCCCAGCTCACGGTGCCCNCGGCACGGTTTTAGCCGGGGAAAGCAGAGGGGGCCCCGCGGCACAGCCCGGCTGCCCGCGCCCCTCCGCACCGGGGCTGGCAGGACGGGCAGCAGCCGTCCCCGCACGGCAGTGCCAACGCTGCACCCCACGGCAGGGGAAGGCGCTGCCTTCGAGTTCGAGAAAAGCATGCCAAGTATGAAGCGCAAAAGACCATGGCGCTCATCCCCGTGAGTCACGGTGGGTTTGGCACGGGCAGTGCCCGGCAGACGCAGGGAGCCGGGGCGCGAAACGCTGCAGAGCGGCTGGGAAGGGAAGGTCGCGGCCGTAGCTGCGCCCCTGCCACCCTTCAGCAGCGTCACACGCTGTCTCTTCTCCCGTGCGGAGCCTTCCTGCCGCGTGCCCCGTCCCCTGGCAGGAGCAAGGCCAGCACCCTGCTGAGTGTGGGGGGATCTGCCGGCAGCCGTTCCAACACCACCTCCGTGCCGGCTTCGGCTGTGGGTACCAGGTTGCCGCAGGCAAGTGGCTTTGCAAAATCGGGACATGCGCCGACGGCAGGATGAACACGTGCCGTGTGTCCAGCGCTGTAACCTCACCCCTCCGCAGCTGCAAGCACTCGTCTGCCTGCGAGGAAGCCGCCGGCGTTACAGGCTGCTTGTGAAACGCGAGCGTTGCTTTTTCGCGAGTTCGCTCTCGGGGACGACTGGAAGGGCCACCACGTGCCACACGGCGATGCCACCGGCACGGTCACGGCAGCTCCGGGCAGAGGTCCCCCAGTCCCTCCCCTGCGCCTGGCAGGGTCCAGGTTCCTGGGGGAAGCCCCGGCGTAGCTGGAGGTGCGAACAGGGGGGTGCAAGTCAGCTCTGGGGAGAGGCTTTTGCCTTCCTGGGCGGGATGCTGGGAGGCTCAGCCCGGCCTCGGTACCTGCATGGCACAGAGGGAGGTGAAAATACCGGGGAGGCTGCAAAAAGAGACAGAAATTGTCTGGAAGCCAGAGAAGGTGCCGTGCAGCGGGAGTGCTGAAGAGCTCAGCGTCTCTAATATACCAAAAAGACGAGTGAGAGGTGACATGATTATCATCGGTAAGTGCCTTCACAGAGAGAAAATATCAGCTACTAAAGGGCTCTTCAATCAAGTGAAGGAAAGCAGCACAAGAACCATCCTCTGGGAGCCAGAAGCAGGCGAATTTGAATTAGAAACAGGAGGCAGTTTTTAAAAATAAAGTGATTAAATAGAGGAATAAACTGCCCCGGCAGGCGGTGGATCCCCCAGCTCACGGTGCCCCCAAATGAAGGCCAGGGCTGCTCGAGTGCGGGCTCCAGGGAACGTCCCCGGCTGCCCACTGCCTCCGCGCTGCTGCGTGCACGGCTCCGTGCGAGGTGGCACGGCTCCGGGTGCCCAGCCGCCAGCGGGTGAGCAGCCAGGGACGCACGCCACGGGGATGCTCCACCGATCCGGCGCACATACGCGTGCCGGACACCTCCCCGCAGTTCATCCGGGGCTCTAAATAATCTGATTTGCACCATGCCTCCTAACGAACTTCCAGCGTGAGTGCCGCCGGCACGGGGCACGCGTGGCTTCCGTGTAAAGGGAATACCAAAAGCTGAGCGGGGCGCGTGGAGGAAGGAATCGGTGGGACGGGGACTGAGCGCGGGGCCGAGGGAGGAGGCTGGCGGCACGGGGGCACCCAGACCCCAAGACCGGCAGCGGAGCCACCCTCGCCTCGGCCGCAGGGGCCGGTGAAGAGGTGCCCTTGTGGTACCCAACCCGCTCTCCCCCACCGACTTCCACGCACACAGATTTTTAAACAAAGGCAGTCGATCCAATTCGCTGTCTATTCTCCCTTTGGAGACAGCTCTCCTCAGCCAGCGCGGCGGTGGCACGCAACGCCCGCACGAGCTTTGCCTTGAGGAAGGGCATTGCGCTCCCACTAACCGCGGCATCGGGGAAAGGAGGCAGGGGTAAATGGGGGCACTTTGTAAAATGGATGCGAACCCGGCGCTTCGCGTGAAGGCGTTCCTGACGGCTTAAAATGCAAATACCCCAGCCCGAGAAGCTACAGCTCTGAGAAAGCGTTGATGTGAGCAGGCTCTGAGGCAGCAGCTGGGAGCATCGCCGGAGGATGCCGCAGCCATGGCAACGGAGGGAACACGCTACCACACAAATCAAGGACACAATTTTATTGTCCAAGCGCCGAGCTTTTTAGACCAGTTTCTAGGGACCGCGTGTTAATAACAGTTGCATCCTATTTATCGTGGGCCTTTATTGTCTCTGTAATGAGCTCTCCAGGAAAACCTGGAGAGCATTTCCTCGGAGGCTGAACGCCAGAAACGCAACTCCAAGTTAAGTGGTTTGCTTCGCCGGCAATTCCCTCCGTGCCCACATGCTTTGAAATACAGAGCAGACTGATTAACTATTAATAACAGGGCACTTCCACACAGCGTGTTATGCCCCGTTTTGTGCCACGTTGCTCCAAACGCACTCTCCCTTTTGCGGAGCCGCCGGCAGCGCGGGAGGGCGAGCAGCAGCAGCAGCAGTGAGGCTCCTCACCCCGCCGCAGGGCAGAAGCCCTGGGTTACCCCGACATTCAGCCGCGCGCTGTCGCGCACTCGTGCCTGGCCGTAGCACATCAAGACGTTTGCAAACTCTGCAGCGGTCGCACTTCCCGACAAACCTTCGGCTGGTTCCCAGAGCCTTGCCGATTGAACCGTGCCGGAGCAGCCCGGGGTGGCGCTGCCTGACGCCCGGGAGCTGCACGCTCCAGCAGTTTGGGCAAGGATCAGCTGAGGTGGATGGCGATGATGATGACGATGAACGACGGGGCATGGCTGTGCGCACAAAGCCACCCAGTGCACCCCAAGCATAACACCATAACCACGTGAGTAAAGCCTGGAATTACCTTCCTACTTACAAACACAGCAACAGCTATTACTGTGCTCTTAAACTATTCCCCGTACAGAAGGAAATCTTGGCTGGCTCCAGCAAGGTTTGCCTCCCAATGCACAATCCCCTATCCCTTCCGCATTACAGCAGTGATTACTGGCCATCTGCGCTGAAACCTGCCTTGAAAGCAGGGACCTCCAACGTGCCCATCGCCACGACCCCACGCAGGGCGAAGGCACGTACTCACCAGCCCTCGGGAGCCCTGCGCATCTCTGCATGAAAGAAACGCTCATGCCGCCACTGAGTGTGATTTGTTTTAGTTAGCGCACCGTTTCTAGGAGTGATTTTGTTGGATGAACGTGATCAGACCCCTGGCTTTCTCGTCTCCGAGCAGGAGCACAACCGTCACCCCGAAGCGCCGAGCGCTGGCCGGGTGTGGCTGGAGAAGGGTCGCCGGCTGCTGGCTGCGGGTATCGGCTTCGCCTCGGACCCACCGCTCCCGGCACCTTCCAGCGCGGGGGCTCGCGCGGGGGGCAGGGTGAGAGGGGGCGAAAGCACCTCCAGCTCAGCTCACGACCGTGCCACCGCCGCGGAGCTGGAGGCGCTTTCGCCCCCTCTCACCCTCCCTCCCGCCCGAGCCCCTGCACCAAGCTGGAGATGCTTTCAGCCCGTGGTGTTGGTTTAAATCCCGGTGGTCACTGCAGCAGCGAGGAAGAGGGGTCGGCCCAGCAAAGCTGCTGGCAGCAGGCGCTGCCAAGCCCGGATCTGCAGTGTCTTTACTTCCATGCCACCTGGCTACCCCGAAGACCCAGGATTTTCCACCTCTGCCGGGTCACAGCCGCCCTGTCCGACACTGTGCCAACAGCCCAGGACCCTCCCGCATGGAAATCCCCATCAGACCACGACGGAGACCCGGGCTGTGGCCATGGGCGGGCGCCAATCGTTTGTCCTGCAGCCCCGGACAACCCGAGCATCCCACGAGAGCCCCGTGCTGGCCCGTGCCTGGTGCTGCCCAGCCGGCAGCCAGCTGAGCTCGGCAGAGCCCTGGCACCACGTGCCATCGCCGGGAACAGCTGCCGGCTGCTCTCGGGCCCGAGAAGAGCTGCGGGCTCACCGAAGCGCAGCTCAGAAGGCAGGCTCAGCTTAAGCTTGCTCACCTCGCCCTGCTCTGGCAGGAGGTGGCTGGCGTGGGTCTGAAACCATCGGCCTCGGGAAGGCTCCGGAGACACAGCACCCAAAAACGCCTTTGAGGCACATTTCACCTCACGCACGTGCCGACACCCGAGCAGCTCTTCATCCCAGCAATCACCACGTTTCCGTGCGACTCTCGCCGGCTACAGGAACCGCGCAGCAGGTTTGGTTTTGCAGTCGGCATTGGCCACGAACGGTCATCCCTCTGCGGCACTGCCAGCCTTCCGCGCCACGGCTAGCCCAAGCCGACCATGGTAAACAACTCGGCCGTTCAAACGTACGGAGAAGTTTTCTTTTCCCTTTCAACCAACACACAGAGTCACTGAACCCCGCTTTCTGCTTAATGCGGTTTTGCATCAAAACACCTACCAGGCAATTCATTTATACCAGGCAAACTTCTAAGGCTTGAATGTTCCCTGACGGCACTGCTGGAAGGCTGCAATACCGCAGCAGGTCAACAAGTTGAAAGCAGTATTTCATCCTGCAATTTATTCCAATAAATCTTTCAAAACCACGAAATAATCTGTAAAGATGGAGACTGTCAAATCGACTGCGCTAGCTGAGCCCCCGAGCAGAATGACCAAGCACGAAAAGCAGCAGCAGCAGCAGCAGCCTGGGAGGCGTCGAACACCGGGGCCCGGCTACCCCGGCGAGCTCGGCGGGGGCGCGAGGATTAAGCAGCTGGTGCGTGCCGAGCGCTCAGCGAGATAACAGCAATAGGCTTAAAGATGAAAAAGTGTTTTCATTAATTACTATCATTATCGTCATCGCAGCACTGACGTGGCTCCTGCTACTGCCACCCAAAGCCGCGGTCAGAAAAACGGGAAGCTGAATCCTTTGCCACATCGGGAAGATTTCCCGTCAACTCTCCCGTGCCGGCCCCGTGGGGTGGCCGGCCCTTGCCCACCGGTGCTGCGCGTCCACCTCCCGGCTGCTTCGCACGTACCCACCGCCGTCCGGCAACTCGGTCACACAGTTTGCACCGTACGTTGGCCTAAAACGACACCCTTGCCGTACTGTTTATGTGGGTGAGATCAGCCCGACCTGCGGGGTCGGGAGCAGGGTGGGTTGGGGACCTCCCGCGGGGTTTTGGGGACAGGATGGAGCCCCGCTCCCAGCTCCAGGCACAGGAGGTGCTGCCGCAGCACGCGTAACCAGGCAAAACCACGGGTTTTCTTCCTCTGTTAGCACAGGACAGAAAGGGGCACGAGCTGACCGTGGCACCACCCGCAACGCGTGTTTGGGGCTGAGCGCTGGGGTCCCCAGGAGCGGCGCTGGGGGCTGCAAGGCGATGCGCAGGACGAGGACTCGCTCTGCCCCGGCTCATGCCATGGGCACGGGCACCACCTGGATGCCCAAAAGACAAACTGTCCGGCGCGCGCAGAAGGGCACCAGCTGCCAGCAGCCGCTCCTTGGCACGGGCTGGGGGGGTTTAAAGGAGAAACCCCCAGGCCTGAGCTCGGCCAAGACCACCCAGCCCCTGCCCGGGAGACGGCGAGAGCAACCGAGGGGAACTCCAGCGCAAATAAAGGTTCTGCTGCCGTTGTCCGTGGGGGGAAGGAGGAGCTGGAGCAAGCGGCCGTGCGTGCTTCGAGTGAAGAAAAGCCCCTTTGTGCCGCGCACATCGTGGGCATTGCGCGCTGGCCCTCGCACCGGGGCTGCCCTGCTCGGCTGCCAAGGTTAGCGGGAGCCTGAGCCATCGGTCACGTAAGAGCCGCCTCCGTTTGGGCCATTTCTCTTTCCTAACATTTCACGGTTAGGCTCAGCTCCCTCACTCGTTCCTCTTTCCTCCTCAGCGTAACACAGTGAGGAAGGGAAGCAACGACGGGCACTTACTAATAATACACATCCGATCACTAGCGCTGTGCGCACTCCAAAACTCTCAGCCTCATCCAAATCTGGCAGAAGGAGACGGTTTGGCTCGAACCAGCAAAGGCTGACCTGGGCTGGGCTCGTGTTTCATCAGAAACGTGAAACTTGGAGTAAAAGAGAGCAGGCAGCGATACGCTGCTGCTGGCGATGCATCCCTGCCTGAGCACAAGTAACTCTAGGGAAGGGCGAACGCTCGGAGCCCGGCCCGTTTGCCCCGATGGAAACGCGGCTCTGTCGCGGAGGGCGCAGTCGCGGCCGGCTCGCAGCGCTGCCGCTTGGACCGGGAGCTCCACGGCCCACGGCGCTGGGAAGCGAATGCGCTGGGAACACCAGGAGACAACGGTTACTCCAGCAGCTGATGCACCGACGGCTGTTGTGAAGAGTGAAGTCCTGGGAGGATCTGCGGTCTTTGCTCTTCTTCCACGGATCCCACAAAATGAAGAGCTGTTCAGAAAATCCTAGAACTATTGTGCCTTAACCCCGGACCTCACTGTGCGCATCTCATGGCCCCGACCCATTTCTGCAGCATCCGGTTCAGTCCGAAAGGGAGCTCTAGGACCTGCACCCGAGTACCCCTCCAGCCGAGAGACCGCGTCGCAGCCGAGAGACCCTCTCGCAGCAGCGATCATCACCTGCCTCCCCACGGCGGGTCCCTCGGCACCCTCCCCGTGCGCTGCCCCCGCTCCCCCCGCGGAGCCGCTTCGCTGTGCTGGGCAAGTCACTCCGGTGATGCCCATTAGCTCTAATGGGAAGCTACACCGCCATTACTTCCCATTAGGGCTGGACGGGCGCTGTGCACAGGATGCGGTTCCCGCTGCGGCATCGCAGCAATTTCCCCGTCAGCTAAACCGACCATCAGGGTCACGAGCCACAGCTTAATTCTCTTTGATACAAGAACCAAGTTAGTCGGCGCCGTGGGCTGGCAAAGAAGTTCATTAAAGCGGCATGATGCAGGATGAGCGCTGGGCACCGTCCTTCACCCCCACACTGCCCCGAAGCACAGAGCCAAAGCGCGGGGGGACCCGGGGCAGCCCAGCAACTTCCTCAGCCCCCGTCGCTCCAGCACGGCAGGGCCCTGCCGGGATCCACATCTCAAAAGCTGCAACAGTCCCCGGGCTTGGACGAATCCTTGGGTCAGCAAGAGGGAGGGATGCGGCGGCGTGGGGCACAAGTGTAGGGAGAGCTCTTCCTGCCCCAGCACCCCGCCCCAGCACCCTGCCCCGCTGGACCAGTCACTTCCCACTGTCCAGGCAGCAGATACGAGGCCTCCTTGTTCCTTTATTTCCCATGTTATTCACGTTCACTTCAAGTCAATTCAGCGTGCGTACCGGGTCATGAGAGGATTTCCACGTTTCTCTCCCCTTACAGGTTCAGGATAAACCACAACTTCTTGTCAGGCTGCAGGGGAGGGAGCCGCCTCTCGCCCTCCCCGGAACCAGCCCAACCTGCTCTCCGGAGTGGTCTGCAAGGCTGAACCCTTGATCCTCCCCAAACACCTTGGATTCCGAACAGAAACTTCATTGTTTCTGGGTCTACTCCGACGTTACGTTTTGATAACGAAGCCATTTGCAGCATGGGAATTAGGATTGTGTAACGATTCGCACTGGAGATAACGGCTTTGCAGGAGCTGCCAGCTGGGAGCAGTGGCACCGCACGGAACTTGCAGCGGAGGATCCCAGCCACGGGAATTATTATTTTTTTTTAAGTGTTATTATTTATTAAAGAAGATTTTGATTCCTAATTCCAGAAAAATTAAGTAGCTGAAGAGATTTGCCGGTCTGATTTAGGCTTGCAACAGCACAACACGGCCTGGAGCACAACGCTGCCGCTTGGCAGGCTGCTTCGGCCGCCTGCTCGCATCCAGCACGCCGTGGGCGGTGGGAAGCGATCCAGCATGCAAACCCAGGGAATGCTTCATTTCTTCCCTCTACACACTTACTACGTTCAGCCCCACCAACGGAACGCACAGGAACAGCCCCGTGCAGAAGACAAGGTTCCCCGCTGCCCGAAGACGCGTCAGGCACTTCCCGGCTGCCTTCAGCGCCGACATCTGCATTGCCACACGGCTGGGAACCGCCGGCCCGGTGCTGCTCAGGACACAGGGCGGGAGAGGATGAGAGCCCCAGCGAGACCCACCGCGCCGCTCCGCTCCGGCTCCTCTGCGATTTCGAATACAATATTTTCACAAGGAGGTGGTGAAAATGACGCATCTGCCCGTGCCGCCTGCCGCTCCCTGGGTGCCGCCGCGTGCTCAGCTGCTCGGAGCAGCCGGCCCAGACACCGCAGCAGCTGCGGCCTGAAAGCCAACAGCGTACATTGGGAAGCCATGCCCGTGCTCCCGCTGATCGGCACGAGCCCCGCGCAGCCTGTTCGGCTGTTTGAGCCGGGTCAAGGCACCGCTCCCAACACCCACCTCCTCCTCCGAGCAAAGGCAGAGGGCAACCAAACCCCCAAAGCCCCAAAGCCACGGCACCAGCGACCCAACAAGACGGAGCCAAGGGCACGGCTGTGCCAGCGCGGCCGCAGCTCCCCCCACTCCCCACCCAACCTGGGGAGCCCCGACATGGAAACCGGTGCCGCTCCTCCCCTGGGATGTCTCAGTAACCGGGGAGGAGCAGTGTCCTCCTGCCAACAGGGCTTGGGCTGATGGTGGCCACAACGAACCGGCCAGCTCTGCCTGTGCCGGGGGAGACGGTGGTGTCGGCAAGTGATGCGAACGGAAAGCCAAGAGGAAAGGTGCATCGCCTCCAGCACACGCCGCAGCCCTGAAACGCGTCTCTCTGACACCGGGGGTTTGCCGCTTTTTTAACAGAGAACACGGTATTAAAAGGCTTGGGATACGGCTGGGACACGGCGGAGCTGTGCGTGCACAAGCACGTGTGCGTGCACCAGCACTCCTGCGATCCTCCCAAGGGCACCCGAGGGCCACCCAGCCCACCGCGGAAACCCATGCTGGGACTTACTGGATCAAACTAGTAATTAGGAATAAAAATAGGACTGGAGTTTCTGGGTTGCATAACGAGGAACTGCGAGAGAACAAGCCTGCAGGACCAAGCCCGGGGGATGCTCGGTTTCATTCAAACCGCTCTGAGGGCTCCAGCGCGGTTTGTGCTTTGTTTTGCCGCGGGAGCTGCGAGCTGCAGCTGGGCGGGCGGTGGAACCCGAAAAGAGGGCAAAAAAGCTACGACAGCCCGGAAAGTTGCAGATGGCCTGGAGCAGAGAGACGGTGGAGCGATGAGCTTATCTCTGCTCAAGTTCAGAGAGCGCACGGCCGATCAGCCCCGCTGCGAGCCGGGAGCTCGTCCCACCGCGGGGCCAGGGCACGCGCGGGAGCCCCGGGAGAGCAGCACGAACCCGCGTTTCAGGGATGTTTATGAAGAAGTCAGGAAAGAGAATTAAAAGGCGCTTTGCAAACAAGGCCAGCACAGTGAAAGAATACGGAGAAGGGGAACGGGGCGGCCAGGTTTGCTTCCGAAACGGGAGAGGCGGAAGGAAAGGGCTGGGTGCGCAGCCAGCAGCACAGGCTCTGCCTCGCGGGACAGGGGTCTAGCGCAGCTTTTATCTGGGGAGCGATCAGCCCGAACCGCGGCTTCCAGCCAGAAGCAGCAGGAACCCTCACCCTGGAGCAGGAAGGACGATCCCGACACAGCCGCCCCCGAGGGGCTCCAGGGCAGAGGGACTCGGCAGAGCAGCGGGACTCGATCCCGGGAAACGGCCTCGCGTCTGTGTTCCTGCGGAGCAGCAGCCTGGCTCCCGCGGGCCAGCTCTGCCCGGGACGCAGGGCTGGGAGGGTGCCAGGAGCCTGCGCACCCGCTGGGACGCGTCGCCCCCCGGCAGACCCCCGCCTGCAGGCAGCCCGCTGCCCTCTTTCTTGCCGGAGCGGAATAAACGCTGTGTTCGTGTAACGTCGTACCAGCGGCGCGACGTCTCCATGGTACGCACGCTCACAGCATGCAATGTGCAATTAAATATTTAAGCACCTCGTTAAACATTCAAACCGAGGGTCACCCAACGGCATCACCAGCGTCTGTCAGGGCAAGAAAATAACGAACGTCAGCAACAGAACTTCAGCTGCAAAACCTGCCTGCAAAACCGACCGCGGTTCCAGGGCCGGGCGATCGGAGGTCACCCAACACCCACGCGGGCTGCAGGACGGAGCACCACAGCCAGAGCCCTCCGGCTTCTGCCCGGAGCCCAGGGCACCCCAACTCAGGACCGCTCCGTGCCGGCACTGCCGCCCTCACGCAAGCTGACCCGTGCCCAACAGCACCAGTTTCCATCCGTGGGTTTGTCCATCATCCTCCACGTCCCCTTATTCCTCCACGATGGGCAGCCCTTGCCCGTGGTCCGGGGCTCGCCGCGGTCTCGGAGGCGGCGACAGCGCTGGCAGGTCGGGCGGGCGAGCGCAGGTACCACGGCATTTCCTCGAAAGCCGCTCGCCAGACGCCCGCCGAGAGGGACCAAGGCCAAGGGCAAGGCTGAGGCTGGCGCCGGCGCCCTGCGCAGCCCGGGACCGTGCCCGTAGCCGCTCTGCCGGCCAGCTGCGGCCCCTTGCTGAGCTCTCCTTCAGCCCCTTTTCCCCACAATCCCCGCTCTTCGCCCCGCTCCCTGCAATCGCTCTCCACCCCGCACAGCTCGCCAGGGTCCAGGGTATCTGAGGTTTTATCCTTCCCGGGGCTCCGGCCATTCCTTTCCCCGGGTTTGTATTGTACGAACGCCATCTGACCGCGACAAGGAGGACCAGCGTGCAAACGCCCGGAGCTGTTTGTACACCAGAGCCCTCCGCAAACACCGTTAAAACTCTGATGCTCTCTGGGACTTTGGTGTGTACATTTTAAAACATCCCCCGGCTGCTCCTGCACTGGGAAGCAAACCGTTTACAGCCCCATCACCACCACCCGGAAGAACCCCCCTGTCCCATTTTTAACCCCGCTAATGAGGTCCAGCATCCTCCCAGGCACCCGGGCCGGAGCTGTGCCGGTAGCAGCAGCTTTTGCCCCAAGAGGCTTCCCATCAGGTGCTCCACGAACCGCAGCTTAGCACAGCGAGGAATGCCACCCCGCCATTCCCAAACCAATACATTTGCAGCCGTATTTCGGTAAAGACGCCGTGCGCTGCACTGAGCCCCGNTACATTTTAAAACATCCCCCGGCTGCTCCTGCACTGGGAAGCAAACCGTTTACAGCCCCATCACCACCACCCGGAAGAACCCCCCTGTCCCATTTTTAACCCCGCTAATGAGGTCCAGCATCCTCCCAGGCACCCGGGCCGGAGCTGTGCCGGTAGCAGCAGCTTTTGCCCCAAGAGGCTTCCCATCAGGTGCTCCACGAACCGCAGCTTAGCACAGCGAGGAATGCCACCCCGCCATTCCCAAACCAATACATTCGCAGCTGTAAAGACGCCGTGCGCTGCACTGAGCCCCACGCTCTCGCAGAGCCGCTGCTGCCCAGCACCACTGAATCAGCACTAACGTTCCGGGCCTTTTCGGTTCGCACGGCAACAGGAAAAATAAGATAGGGGTTCTCAATGTAATTTCAGCTTTTAATTCCCCTCGCTGCTTATCAGCAGGGATGCAGCCACCTGAACGAGAGCCGACTCCATTCAAACCACAGCGTTTGTCACAGGCACTTGAGAGAAGTGCTGATGCCCCTGCCCGGGCAGCCACGCGCTGTCTGCGCTGCCCACGCACGCGGGAGCGCCGGCGCCCGTGCCACGAGGGCAGCCAGCGGACGCGCGCCGGCACTTGCAAACGCAGTCCCAGAATTAAAGTGGAAGCACAAAACGGGAAGTTTATTGCGATGATCAGACCCGAGGAGCCACCAAATCCCGAACCGAAGCCTACGTGCAGCTGCGATGCCGGGGCGGGGGCTTTCCAGGCGCCCGGCTCTCCTTCGCCAAGGGACGCGGGAGCAAGAGCTCAACACACCCGGCTGCTGGGTAGGACCCGCCTCGGCCGGTGGAGGGTCGGGAGCGCCCACCTTGCTGATTGCCCAGACACAATGCTCCCGTAAAAGACGACCAGATCTGGTGTGTAATGCCTGACAGGAGCAACAGCCGGGTCGGGGGGGAATCCAGCTCCGCAAGCCCCTTCCACGTGCCTTTTCCTGCGGAGCCTCCCACGAGGGCTCTTCTCTGTCCTACGGACCTCTACAAGGGCTCTTCTCCTCCAGGTAAAGGAACCGAAAGTAGCTGCTACGCAAACATCATTCTGAAGACGCATCAGAATTCTGTGAGCGTACGGTTTCATTTTTAGCCCTCGTGGCACTTTCGCATTTTCCTACATTAATTCATCGCTGTCCCCAAGGTGTGCAGATGAAGCTAAAGCTTTTCATCACCGTTACACAGAGAAAACCCGCGTTCTAGGCGGCAAACGTTCTTAGGCCAGTCTATTTAAATGAAATTTTTCATGTTTACTCTTTACCCCACCTTTCTGTGCAGCCAGTGCGCTGAAGCGACTCTGTTTGATTAATGCCTAATTCATTTTAAGAAGTCCACGCACCCTGAAGACAAATTAACTGAAAGAGCCTGTCCGCGTGGGCGAGGGTTACCGATGCGCCATTCGTTTGCAAAGACAAATGCCTCGTTTCTAACGGGGACACGCAACATGTTTAATTGAGATTTTATCTCCTCTGCACACGCCCAAACCGCGCCGGCAGAGCCGCGGCTCCGTCCCCCGCACGCGCACGTCTTGGTCCCGTGCGAACAGGCTGGCAAGGGGCCGTCCCGGCAATAAACCAGAAAATTCATTTCAAGGTCTTAAATCAACAACTCAGAGCTTTCCAAGTGGTGGTTATCCACTCCAAAGGAAACAAAATATTTATCTCTCAGTCCTCAATCCCAGCTCGGTACTGAAAGCGGACCCAGTAACCGGTGACCCAAGGGCGCTCCAAAGCCACGCGGGGACCCTCTCTTCCGTGCTCGCGTTCTTGGCGTGGTATCAGAGAAACTAGTCCAGCTCCGCAACGGCACAAAAAGTCTCTTGTGAATTCCGGATCCAATTAAAATTATTTCAGGCTTAATGATCTGAGGTGCCGCTGGTGGCGGAGAGCTCCAAATCTTATTGCAGCACATAACTCCTATTTTTATGCCGTCCCTCGGAAGAGCCAGAAAGGGAGCGCTCCCTGCAGCGACGCATCTCCTGGACCCCAGGCGAAGCTTCAAGAGGCGCCTGCGGCAGTGAGAGACCCCGCGCCGGGGGACCCTCGGGTCCACCCCGGGGGCGCGGGACGATGCCCAGCCAGCGCCGTGCCTTCCAGGGGGGCGCGGGTTACCGGCTCCCCAGCTACAGCACGGATTAGGAAACGGGGAAGACGCAATGCTTTCCTCAATAAAATATAAGAAAAGAAAATTCTTAGCCCTGGCACCTGGTTACGGGCACTCGCTTGGCAGCACGCGGCACCGACCGGGAGAGAAAAGCCACCCCGTAGGGCAGGAGAAGGCAGCACAGAGGCGCGGAGTCCTGCCGCTTCTGAGTCTTCCCACAGCCCTGATGTATCGCCAGACCCTGGCGCATTTCTCCAGCGGCACAGGACGGTATTTAATGCACGAGCGTGCAAGGAGCTCCTCTGGCCCCCAGCAAGGCAGCCCCGACTTCGGCTGGGTGCAGGCAGAGCCCGGCAGCGGGCACGGAGAGCAGCAGCACTGCTCGGGGGGCAAGGGGGGACCCTGCCCCGGAGCACTCGACCGCTGGGCGCATCCCGGGCGAGTCGCTCTTCACGAGCCTCCCCAGGGCAGCCCAGCGTCTCGCTGCCGGCAGCCGGCCGTGCCAGCGACCCTGCGGAGATGGGAAGCCAGAGGCAGAACCGCCGCCAGCCCGCCGGACCACGAGTCGCTCCAACGTTTCACCGTGCCCCGACGCCTCAGGAGACAGGGAGGACTTTCTGTTTGAGCTCAATCAGATGCGAACACGCGGCTCTGGGGCACCGTCCCAAGGGCTCCACGGACTGCAGCAACCTCCTCCGCTCGCTCCGTCGTACTTCTCACTCTCGTTTCTCCTTCCCCTCTTTGCTGTTCTAGCATACATCCGGGCTGACAGCCTTTTACCCTCCACGAGCTCCCGCAAACGCTTTGCCTGGAGCTCTTAAACCCTAAAGATACCACCGAGCCTGCAGGAACAAGTGTTACCAGGACCTGCAGCCGTCCCCTCCCAGCACCAGCTCCTCCAGCACCTCCAAGGGTAGCTACAGACCAAACAGGGGGGACGTAACTCGGCTGGGTTCGCTGCTGCCGCCCGCATCAGTCAAGGCTTTGCTCCCGTAACGCTGCCGCTAAAGGCCGGCCGGCAAAGCCGGGATGGCGCGTCCTCGCCAGCCCCCGGCACTGCTTGTTCCCCCACAGCGAAGGGTGCCCAGGGACACCGAGGCGCGGCAGGCGTCCAGCGCCTGAACTGAGCCAGATTTGTCCTCACTGTGAATTCTGCAGGTGGAAAAATACCACATGAAATTCCAAATCCAATGTTGTTTTATTTCACTGTTGTTTACCTACGGGAAGGAGAGCGGAGCAAAACTATCTTCTCCTGCGCAGGTTCACAGGAATACCTCGGCTCTCCGGGCGGGCATCGAGCTGGGAAGAATCGCCGCTCCCGTCTCCCACAGGCTGTGCCCCAGGGCTCAGCGGCACTGGGGACCCCGCACAGGGGTCCTGCCGCCCGACCGTCCTCCCGCCCCACGAAGGACGGGGCAGCCGCAGCCGCGGGGACGTGGAGCCGCGCGAGGCCGCGCTCTGTCCCGCCGGGCTGGCAGGGATGCGGCAGGGATGCCGGGAGGGTTCCCACCCAGGACGGGTGCCTCCTGCCCCGCTGACGCCCACCAGCCCTGGGCACGGCCCTGGCGCCCCCCTGCCCAACGCCCACCTTCCCCACACCTCTAACCCACGCCTCCCTCGTTGCACCTCGCGCCGGCGGTGTCGCACCCTGCCCACCCGCACCGAGTGCGGCCCATCTCCTCCTCCTCAGCGGCAATTCCTGCTGCAAGAGAGCGACGGCAGAAACCCCCTTCGCTTTGCTCCTGCTCTTCTTCTCCGTGACGCCTGAACAGAGCGACACCCTCGCGAGCATCGCAGGGGCTGCGCTCTGCCCTTCCTCACCCCGGCTCTCTATCAGGGCTTTACGTTCTGCCTTAACCAAGAGGAATTTCTGTCCTTTACCCTCGCCCATGCTAAAAGGCAGACCCACCGGCGCTGGTGGGTTGCCTCGGGCCCCGGAGAGGCGCAGGCAGGTGAGCCACGTGGGCGATTTCGGGGCAGGGGGGAGAGCGCGTGCAGCGCTTCCTCCGTCACCCGTCGCACAGAAAGCGCCGGCTCAGCTGGCTCGCCCGGCGCTCCGCACCCAGCGACGCCTGGCTGCAGCCCCACGGGGACCCCCGAGACGTGCCAGCGCTGCGAGCGCTCGGCCCCTGGACCTAACGGCCTCCGGTACGCCCTTAAAAAATCCTGCCCAAATGAGCTGCACCTAGAGTGACCAGATGGGAACAGAAACCCAAACCGGACAAAGGGACGCTTGCTTTTTCTAACGGCCCCAACAAGGCGAAACGAGGGAAGCTCTCCGAACCGTCCAACCTCATGATTTTCAGAAAGCAACCGAGCCGTGCCGCCTGCGAAGCGCAGCCGCGTATCCCGAGAGCGCGTAAGGCCACGGTATCATGCCCGCAGACAGCACTCACGCAGCACAGCGTGCGCACAAGGCTCTGTGACTCGATTTTAATGTAAAAAAGCTTCTGCCTGTCTGTTCCACTTACTCGCATCGGACCAGGTTTCACATATGATTAGAGAGCGTCTCTGCTAAAGGGAAGCAACGTTTTGTGAAACCTGCGGGACAAAAATGAAAATACACCCAAGGAACGCTCGCACGGGTTAGAGAAACGAATGCAAGTTGCATTAGTTTGATCGAGAATAAACATTCTGGTTGCATTTTCCACCTCTGATGTATTATTTGCACTGCAAGAGCGCTGACGGGTCTCAGAGCAGTCTGCGTTTACACGCACGCACGCAAAGGGACAGAGAAATAAAGCTAAGGAGGCTCCTCATCGCTGGCTTCGGAGGGGGCAGCCGACGCAGCCGCACCCCGCGGGCTGTCCCAGTCCTGCAGCACCGCTCGGAAAAGCAGCCTTTGGTCACTCCGGCTCCTCCTCGGCGTCCATCCCCGTACGAGCCTGCCGCTGTCACGGCTCATCCCGCACGCGCTGCCTCGTCTGCCTGGAAATGCTGCTGGAGACGGCACCTTCGCTCCTTCGGCCCCTGACCTGAACCCGAGCCCCGAGGCGAGGGCTGCCCGCCCCCAGCTCCCGGTCCCACAGCTTCGCTGCACGCCGACTGCACGGGCGCTGGGTCCGGCGGGGCTTTCTTTTTTCTGGAAACGCCAATACTCCTGGGAGTTGCGGTTCTTCAAACCGCTACCGCCGACAACAGCGGTAAAAAAAAAATGCAACGCAGGGCTGCTGTGCGTGGTCCCGTGAAGGAGGAGCTGCATTGCAGCACGGATGCAGCTCGCACCCACGGAATCTCTACGGAAGAATTTAGGCTTAAATAGCTGGGAAAGGGCGAGCTGAGAGGGCCCTTTCGCCGTGGCGGCGGAGACAAGGGCAGCGTGCCTGGATGCACCCGCTGCAGACGGCGGCACCGCGCTCGGGGAAACGTGCCGGGCGGCTTCAGAGGAGTTCTGCTGTAGTACGGGGGAACAAGGGCGAGAGCCAGCTACAGCCTGGTCCGGTGCCACAGCTCAGCGTCTCTGCGCGTGGAAAGCACCGCTGCTGCCGAGGCACATCGTGTGCGGCCAGCGCGTGCGAGGGAAACGCCGTCCTCCCTGTCACCTGTCAGCTGCTCATTTAAACGGCCCAGAGNGCACCTTCGCTCCTTCGGCCCCTGACCTGAACCCGAGCCCCGAGGCGAGGGCTGCCCGCCCCCAGCTCCCGGTCCCACAGCTTCGCTGCACGCCGACTGCACGGGCGCTGGGTCCGGCGGGGCTTTCTTTTTTCTGGAAACGCCAATACTCCTGGGAGTTGCGGTTCTTCAAACCGCTACCGCCGACAACAGCGGTAAAAAAAAAATGCAACGCAGGGCTGCTGTGCGTGGTCCCGTGAAGGAGGAGCTGCATTGCAGCACGGATGCAGCTCGCACCCACGGAATCTCTACGGAAGAATTTAGGCTTAAATAGCTGGGAAAGGGCGAGCCGAGAGGGCCCTTTCGCCGTGGCGGCGGAGACAAGGGCAGCGTGCCTGGATGCACCCGCTGCAGACGGCGGCACCGCGCTCGGGGAAACGCGCCGGGCGGCTTCAGAGGAGTTCTGCTGTAGTACGGGGGAACAAGGGCGAGAGCCAGCTACAGCCTGGTCCGGTGCCACAGCTCAGCGTCTCTGCGCGTGGAAAGCACCGCTGCTGCCGAGGCACATCGTGTGCGGCCAGCGCGTGCGAGGGAAACGCCGTCCTCCCTGTCACCTGTCAGCTGCTCATTTAAACAGCCCGGAGTCACCGCGCAGCGCAGCGTCTGCGCTTCCAGCACGCCTGTGCTCCGTCCTCTATCACGAATCCCGTCCGCCCAGATTCTCCCCGTAACCTCGTGGAGCAGAGAGACCACCTCAATCACGCCCTGAGGACACGGACCCGCTCTCTGCTGCTTTTCATGGGGAAGCAGGAAAGGTAAAGCGGAAACCAAGCAGACCACCTCGCAACTCCAGCGGAGGCCGGCTTCGCGCACGACTCGCGCTGGGCTGCTTACGTACCGCACGTCGCCGACCTCTGAAAACCCTCAAGGACTTTTCAAATCGTGTCGGGCACTCGCCTGATCAGACAACGCAATCGTATTCCACGGAGTTACATGGCGGGGGTTCTGGTTGGAGATTTCACGTTTCCAGCTGCGGGAGCTGATGTTTGCACAGCAAAAACTAAACCACTCCGTAAGAGGAACCGCGCCTCTGGGCTCAGCACCTGGCGAAAGCGCGTTTCCAACAGTTTGCTAAGGACCGAGCTTTGCTCACGCCTGGAGGCAGGTGCTGGCTTTGCTCAGCATCTCCCCGGGAGCCGAGAGGCCACGCGAGCTCCAGGGCACCGGCGCCAAGCTGAGATCCCACCAAGGAACCGCGCTGACCCAGCGCGCTCCCAGGCCCGATCTCCTCTTCCCGAGGGCAACAGGGATGTTCGTACCAGGGGTTTTACCTGGGCTTGGTCTGAGTGTGCCGGGGATTGATCCTGCGGTCCCTGGGGCCAAAGCACCCTTTCTCCGGGACGCTGTCCCCGTGGTCCAAACGGGTGCACAGTAACCCCCGCATCGGGCGCTGGAGACCCCCGGGGACCCGGTCCCTGGCAGGACGCGTGACCCACACTCGCCCCGAGCAGGGACCGCGGCCATCCATCAGCGACTGAGCGCCCTGCGTCGGCACACCGCAGACGGCTCAGAATGAAAAGCTTTCCCCAAAATATGAAGTGCTGCGCAATGCCTTTCCAGGGCCGCCAGCTCGTACATTATTCGCTCAATTAGGTCCTTACTCTGCAGAAATAGATGGGTAAATAGATAGAGGAGCACAATCCTGCCATTCTGAGCCGCTACAAAATTAAGGCGGCTGCACGGTCAGCGCTGATCGCGTGTCAGAAACGCGCGGGGAGCGGGGAGAGAGAGAAAGGCAGGCTTTGCCTGGCAGTTAGAGCAACCGTGACCTCCCCGTGCAATCAAGGCAGCGCCTTTCGCTGCAAACAAGTCCTCGTGTCAGGCCTGACACAGAAACGCGTTCTCAAACCGCTCGCTATCTCCAAGATCCACTGCTCCCTATCTACCACTCCAAGTTCCTGGGGTTTAGCAAAGGAAATAGAGGCTCTGGGCTGTCGGAAATGTAATTCAAAGCCNTCCTGCCATTCTGAGCCGCTACAAAATTAAGGCGGCTGCACGGTCAGCGCTGATCGCGTGTCAGAAACGCGTGGGGAGCAGGGAGAGAGAGAAAGGCAGGCTTTGCCTGGCAGTTAGAGCAACCGTGACCTCCCCGTGCAATCAAGGCAGCGCCTTTCGCTGCAAACAAGTCCTCGTGTCAGGCCTGACACAGAAACGCGTTCTCAAACCGCTCGCTATCTCCAAGATCCACTGCTCCCTATCTACCACTCCAAGTTCCTGGGGTTTAGCAAAGGAAATAGAGGCTCTGGGCTGTCAGAAATGTAATTCAAAGCCTCTGTGAAGACGCACGTGTCCAAACCGCCCTCAGAAACGCCCTCAGATTCTAGCAGGGTGCCACGGCAGGCTCCCGCAGCGTGCCCAGGGGCACCTTTGCTTCGCCAGGCACGGACAAAAACCCGTCCTTCGCAGCATCCCCCGGCGCACACGGAGATCGTAAACGCAAACGAAAGGCGGCGGAGGACAGGGGGATCCCACCGAGGAGCGAAGCAGTCGCCTGTCCCCCCCAGCGCTCCCAGCTTAGCACGAAGGGCGGACTGGGAGCAGGCAGAGCGCCGCGGCAGGGATGCGGCCATCGCCCACGCAACCTGGGGACGTTTGAGGGGGGAAGCACCAGAGACGGGGAGCAGCCTGGAAACAGCGGGGCTTCGGAGGGAACCTGATCGTGGCACGTGGAGGAAGAGCGAGTGTCTTTGTAAGGAACATAAATATTCTCACCACCTTCCCCCAACCCAGGGGTAACCAAAACCCCATCAGTCAGCCATTGCCAAAGGGCGCCTCCTGCCAGCGTCGTACCCCGCCGGCGTCAAGAGCCCTCAAACTGGCCCTCGAAGCTTGGACGACAACACGCACCTCCACCCCCAGCTGCTGCGCCCCACTCAGCTTGGGTTTGCAGCACCGCGTAGGTCACAGCCGAATCACCGCCGGCACGGAACGGGCACTGTCGGAGCACCCCTGCCGCTCCGCTCCACGAACCTCGCGCTACCAGAAGCATTTCACGCTCAGCCAGCCTAACAACGTCGCAGCGTCCGCCCCGGCAGCACAGAGACCGTGCCCGGCACGCGAACACGACACATGCGAGAGGAGCTGCTTCCCCGCGCTGCCGGAGCGGAGCACCCCTCTGGCGCAGACCCAGAGGCGGGGGCAAGGCTGGGGGGCGCAGGGGAGCTCGAGGGGCGGCGTTCCTGGGGAGCACCTGCGGCACGGCAGCGTCCGGGCGCCAGCCCGGCTTCGGGGCGCAGCACCCACAGCCCCTGTGGACCTCTCTGGTCCCGGCAGCGCTCGGCAAACCAAATACTGAGAGCCAAATGCCGAGGGCTCAGCGTCAAGCAAGCCAGCAGAAAGCCACTTTAGATAAGATGGGAGGGAAAAAAGCAATCGCCTTTGTCGAGCAGCGCCTGCTTGTAATTTCCGACTGCGGGCAGCGGGTCCTGGCCTGCCCAGGACGGGCAGGGGCTCTCAGCCAGCACCGATGGCCTGAGCGAGCTCCTGCTCCGCGCCGGGTGATGGAGGGCTCCGCTCTGCCCCGCCGACGCCAGAGACGCTCCCGCCACGGAGGCAGGAGGCAGCTTCCCGGCAGCTCCCCCAGCCCCGGCCCCGCACCGCGACGCCGAGCCTGGAGTGTCGCCAGCACCGCCGGCCCACGCCGTTCCACAGCACACAAACGGGCAGGCTGTGCGTTTTGGGGCCCGGTCTGAAACGAAGCAGCAACAAAGGAAGAAAACTGCACAGGACGAAGGGCTTGGCACCGCATCCCCCGACAGACGTCTTCATTAGTGTTAATTACGACGAACGTCCTGCACCAGCCAAGGTGGTGAAACACGGCGTTAACCAATTAAAAGATAAAGATTTCATGCCTTGGCCTGTAACCCCACACTTTGAAACGCGTCTGCGCCGCTGCCACACCCTTCTAGCAGCGAGGACAGTGATTATCATTCACGTAACGCTTTGCTGACGTCGACACCGCGCTATAGTTGTTCTCTGCAAGCAACAGATCACTCTGGTTTCATCAGCGCGGCGACATTTATATTGCAAAGGAGCTGCCCCAACTGCACGAAGGCGCCGCAGCCCCCTCTCTCGCGGTTTACGCCCCATGCACCACGTCCCCCTGAGGAGCCGTCGCAGATTCAGGGCAGCACCTCGTCCTCCCGCCCTGCGGCCGCGGCCCCCGAGCCGGTGCGGACAGGCCTGGGGGCATCCGCAGATCGAGCCGGGCGACGGCATCCAGGCACGTCCCAGCCTCCTGCCAGGCGGATCTCATCGACCACCGCCCATCACCCCCGCTCTGCTCGTCGGCGCCTGTCAGTCCGCCCTACAGCGGCCGTCACCCTGCCAGCTGCGGCGGGAGCCGCTTCAGAGGGCGGCGAGGGACGGGCTGGGGTCCTTCCCCCCACCGCAGGGATTGCATAAGCAGCCAGCTTTTGTCCTCAGAGCCGCGCAGCCGGCGAAGGCACGTCAACCAACCGTGCCCGATCCCCTCTGACAGCTTCTTCCTGAAGAACATCGGTCACGACGTGGCTATTAAGCCTGATTTCTAAAACAGGCCTTTATTTTAAAGAAGGTTGTGCAAAATAATGCGCAACGCTGACAGTCCAGGACTTCAAAATCCCATCGCTCGCGTCAGCACGGGGCGGAAGCACGAGCGGCGCGGGACGTGCCGTGCGGGAGAAGCAAAACCACCCTCCCGTTCAGATTCTCTGATGTCTGATACAAAGCTTTAACCCGCAGCCACCGACCTCAGCCATGCTGGCAGGAGTGGGGCGGGTTTATACGAGCACCTTCCTGGCTATAGATACGCTTGGAAAAACCAGAAACGTGGGGAGATCTTGCCCCCATAAAACATGAGTTACGGCCTTACAAGCTTTCCCCTTTGTAGCAAGGCGCTCGCACACCTGGGGCGGCTGTAGAAACCCGAAGCTGGGGAGGTTGTATCCCAGCATTGCCGTGCGGGAACGCAACGGCAGAGAGATAAATCTGGCTGTAATTGTGGGAATACATCAGAGACCGCGATAAAGAAAAGCCGCGGGATTACACAGGATTGGGAAACGCGCTGCACTGCAAGACCAGCACCTCTGCCTTACAAAAGGAAAATTGATTCAGACAAAAACGTTCTAAATGGTTTATACTCTTAATATGTTACCAAACCAGGTACAAAGACGTATCAGCGGTAGATGTAATTTACCTATTTCACCCCAGTCCTAGATACTCTACAACGCGGTAAATTGGTTTACAAAGCCGGGAGGCAAAGCAGTTCTACAAGGGATTATTTATTGACCGAGGGATAGCAAAGCATCGGCAGGGGAAAGGGGGGTCCGTCCCCCGCCGCCCGCTCCGGCAGCCCCCCGGCATCGAGAGCTGCCGCGGGAGAGGGCTGCGGAGCTGTTAGGGTAACCTCTTGCAGGGCGAAGCTCGATAGAGCGGCTCGATAAGAGTGGCGCGACTGACAGAGTCGCACTTTCTCAATCTATACCATAATTCCTGTGAAGTTAACCCCTAGCTATGGAAAAGCACTTTTAAATACTGAAGAAATGAAATACACTAAAACATTCTTTCATAGACGGGCCGCTGATTCCTGCCACCTCCCCAGGCGACGCTCACCTTCCGCGCGCTCTCCATAACACGCACGGCAACGGCGCTACTGCTTATTCCAGGATCTCCCTTAAAACCGGCGCAGGCTAGGGCGACGCGTGACGGCGGCCGCCGTTCCCCCAGCACCCGCGGAGAGATCGGGGAAGGGCCAACGTGCCATCGCCGCCTGATCTCCCTGCAGGTGCTGCAGCCCCGCCGCGGGACGCCTGCCCTTTACTGCGAGCGCGGAATCCCTTCGGCTTCTTGAAAACCCTCCCTCATCAGCCAAACCCACCCTATCTTCAGCTCTTTGCCACCAAAAGGTAATTACCTTAAGAGCTCATTACAACTGGAGCATGTGCAATTACTGCCTGGAAATAATGCGCTATTTTTAGCATGTCAGAGTAAAAAGTGGCAGATTGACAAGAATTATCCCTCAAGCAGTAAGGCAACCAGCTTGTTAAAACTGACTTCTTTTTCGGCACGAAAACAAGCTCCTGTCCCTTCGGAGCAGGTGGGCACCGCCGGCAGACCCGGCGCAGGGTCCTCTGCTGCCGACAGTCCTCTCCTGCGTCCTGCGCCGGCTCCCCGGCCGGTGGACACGCCTGGGCTGCGGACCCACCGCTCTGCCCCCGGCTCTTCTGCCAAGCCTGGTTACAGCAGCCCCTTCGCGGTCCCAGGGCCACCACAGCTGGGTGTCACAGCTCCTTTCCGGGGCTGGCACGGAGCCGCGTGTCCCCTGGCTGCAGTGACAGCACCCTGGAGTCGCCCACCCCGTCGGGGCAATCCTGTCTCCTGCAGGGATCCATGCAGAGATCGCGGGTGTCCTCAGGACCTAGGGAGGGAAACGGTCCAGTCCTGCCTTCCCGGTGGCCACCGAAACGCTGAGACAAACGGCCAAACGCCTGGGGAGGTGGGGACGGAGGCTGACCCCGGGATCGGTGTAGTGCCCAAGGAACGGAAGATGCTCGACCCGACGCTCAAAATGACAAAGATCCCGAAGATGCTGCTCAGGTCTCTGGAATTGCCCCCTGTGTCCAACAAGACCCTTTTGAATACCCTGCTGCTCCTATTGCTACGGACGCCGTCCCGACGACAAGCGCCAGGGTGTCATCCTGCACCGGCCTGCGGACCTGCTCATGAGCTGAACGCGCCGGCAGCCGCGGCGGCCGCCCCACCGCAGACCCCAATGGGGCAGACGAGGCCGCCCGGGAAGGGGCCACGGGAACCTCTTCCCCAGAAAGCAGCAGCTGTACTGCCCCATTCCCAAGGAGACCGCCACGAGCACAAAACCCTCTCGTCGTGCTCCTCAGCCCCAGCACGCAGCAGCCCGCGGTCACCACGGACAACTGCACGCACGCAGAAATATTTCTGGGTCAAGAGAAAGCCCAGGAGGTGAAACGCTTGGAGATTCCAGACTCCAAGGGAGAAAAAGGTAAAAGAAAGGGCTGATGCACACGACAATAACCGCGTCCCTGGCTGGAAGCAGCCAGCTTCCCCAGCCCCCCAGAAGAATTCTGCGTTCTTCTCCCCAGACCATGGGAACAGGTCCTGGTCTCACATCACCTTCCCTCCCGCAGCCCCAAGCAGAGCGTTATTTATTCGCGCACACGCGCGTCCCTGCAGAGCACCGAGGCTTTCGCCGCACTGATACAGCTCAGAACGGTGGCAACCCTGCTCCCGAGCCTCGGTTTCCAGCAGGCGGATGGCACCGCGTAACATGCTCCGGGGAGGTAAACCTGTGCTACGGACGCAGTAACACGGCCTCCCAGTACATCACCAGAGCGCTGGGGGTGAGACAAACACCAGCCCCATCAGCCACCCCGGGCACCGCCAGCTCCGCCATCACCCAGCCCGCATCCTCCTGTCCTTCAGCAGGTCCCCTGCCCCACCTCAGAGCCTCGCAGGAGCTTCCTAAAACACCTGAGCACCCGCTGGGGAGGCCACCGCGCCCGCAGCTGCAGCCTCGATAGCGACCGAGGCGGGGACGAGCCCCACAGCCAAAACCCTCCTCGCCCAGCCAGCGCCGCACGCGTCCCCCACATCCCAGCCCACCCGCCGCGCGAGCAGCCGGTCACCTTTGCAAGTGCTGTGCAAAGCCCCTCCTCGCACTATAAAGAGCTCTCTAGGAACAGACTTTATGACTCCTTTCTAAATCTCAGCTATAAAAATAATCCATGCAACGCACGGCTACCTGCTGCTACCTCCTACGAGCCGTACAGCCATGCTCTCTGGAGTCTCTCCATAAGCAATGACAGATACGAGAGCAGCGTAGGATGATGTCAAATATGCTTAAAATGCGTATGCGTTACAACGCCATAAATATTTTAAGGGCTTGAGTGAATCTGCTGCTAACCCTGCCGCAAGCTCCACTGGCCCCCCCAGCCCTTCCCTCGGCAGCCGATGCAATCCAGGCAAAAGCACCGCATTTCCAGCCCGGTGCGATCACCGTGTCTGACTGACACTCTAAACAAAGGCCAGAATAACTGTAGCACTTACACAAGAAATCAAGTGCATTCAAAGTAGTCTCTTTCGGCTTCTGTCGTTTATCAGATGATTTTATTTTCCCAAACACACCTCAAGGACAGCACGCCGTAAGCACTCAACCTCTTCGTACTCGCTCTGTGGGTGTTATTTCACACCAGCTCGCTCACTCGGAAGAATGCAACGGCGCAATGGCACCGTATTTCCTTTGCCCGGCCATGGAGAAAATACCGGGAAAAGGAACGGTGCGGCTCCTTCGGCACGGACGTGCCAGCGCTCCCAGCGCCCAGCGCAGGGTGCACCAGCGCACGCTTGCCCAGGGGGCCGCCACAGATCTTCAACAACCCTACCATTTGCAGACAGCTGTTAGGGTCACCAGGAACAACTTGGGTCGATCCTGACCAGCGCCAAAGAGAAACTCGCCCCTCCGGAACGGGCACGCTGGAGCATCCGGCAGGCGCGGGATTTGCAGACCCCGCACGCCGACAGGCACAGAGCGCGGATCCCTGTGCCCGTCCCCTTGCTCAGGCGCCGCAGAGCTGGGCAGTTTGGTGCCAGCCTGCTGCTGGGTTAAGGAACACGTCCGCCCACCGCTGCCCTGCGGCTTATACCCGGGTACGATCAGAGGGACAGCTGGTTTCGCCAAAACAAGCCTTGCCATGCGCTGCGCCGTGTCACGGGCCCGTCCTGCTAAGGGCTGCGCGTGTGAGAGACTGACCAAAGACAACCGGACACTTACAGTCATCACAGGATGCCAAGAGAAATAAAGACTGTAGCCACCAGTCTGGAAGCCAGCCAACGACACCAGCCCCCCGAACGCCACCAGCCAGTAGAGCCAGCGCTCGGAAAACTGTGAACAGAAAGACGACAGCCTTTTAAATCATCAGCCCTTGCGTAATGCACGTGCCACTGCCTGCCCACAGCGCGGCAGCGCCGCCAGTACCTACGTACGCAGGAAAAAGCATCTGGGTGCCCGCCTCCAAGGGAAGGGCAACCTTGCTTTGGCTAGCCGCGAGGTTCCTGCTACGGCACGCGGGGAACTGGCGGCGAGGCGGTAAGGAAGATGCAATCGTTACGCGCAACGCTGCAGAACAAGGGAACACCGCAAACACCCCTGCTCCCCTTCTGCCCCGGGACGCGCCAGCGCAAGCGCGAACTCCCCTTGCCCCTCCCTAATTTAGCAGATTCAAGAGACTCATTCAAAGATGCATTTTAATTATTATTGTTGTGCATGCAACACATCCAGGTGTGGATACTGTTATAAAAGCGTAAAGAGACGGCAGCAGCAGCGCTGGCAGCTGCTTGCACGGCCTGCAGAGCCCCACCGCGCCGTGTGCNCGGCTTATACCCGGGTACGATCAGAGGGACAGCTGGTTTCGCCAAAACAAGCCTTGCCATGCGCTGCGCCGTGTCACGGGCCCGTCCTGCTAAGGGCTGCGCGTGTGAGAGACTGACCAAAGACAACCGGACACTTACAGTCATCACAGGATGCCAAGAGAAATAAAGACTGTAGCCACCAGTCTGGAAGCCAGCCAACGACACCAGCCCCCCGAACGCCACCAGCCAGCAGAGCCAGCGCTCAGAAAACTGTGAACAGAAAGACGACAGCCTTTTAAATCATCAGCCCTTGCGTAATGCACGTGCCACTGCCTGCCCACAGCGCGGCAGCGCCGCCAGTACCTACGTACGCAGGAAAAAGCATCTGGGTGCCCGCCTCCAAGGGAAGGGCAACCTTGCTTTGGCTAGCCGCGAGGTTCCTGCTACGGCACGCGGGGAACTGGCGGCGAGGCGGTAAGGAAGATGCAATCGTTACGCGCAACGCTGCAGAACAAGGGAACACCGCAAACACCCCTGCTCCCCTTCTGCCCCGGGACGCGCCAGCGCAAGCGCGAACTCCCCTTGCCCCTCCCTAATTTAGCAGATTCAAGAGACTCATTCAAAGATGCATTTTAATTATTATTGTTGTGCATGCAACACATCCAGGTGTGGATACTGTTATAAAAGCGTAAAGAGACGGAAGCAGCAGCGCTGGCAGCTGCTTGCACGGCCTGCAGAGCCCCACCGCGCCGTGTGCCGTAGGAGACCGTTTCAGTAAGGCATGCAGGAAAAAATTTACAAAAACGACTGATGGTAACTGACAGGCGGCCGTAACTCGGAGCGGGCTCACAGGCCCTACGGAGACACCAGACCGCACTCGCAGACGGCCTCTGATGTGCTCCCTGGCCCCTGCCCCCGTGCCGACCGCCAGCAAGTTCAAACTCAGCGAGGCTGCAAGGCGTGCGTCGCGTCACGAAGCTCTCCCAGCACCGAGGCAGTCACCAGTTCAGAGCTGCGTGTTTAGTTATTCCGAAAGTAAGGGCAAAGGGGCTTATTTGTTTCCTTCCTTCCGCGTTTACATGCCCTGCTTCCTTCGTTATTGTAACGCAAGCGGGATCCAATCTGATCCACTCTGATCCAA
>VZSC01007015.1:220769-234790 GCA_013398225.1 Steatornis caripensis | reverse complement strand
GAGGCTGTGGAGTCTCCTTGTGCGGAGAGATTCAACCCCGCCTGGCCGCGTCCCTGTGCCCCCTGCGCTGGGGGCACCTGCTTTAGTGGGGGGGTGGGCTGGGGGATCCCCAGAGGGCCCTGCCAGCCCCCGCCGTGCTGGGATTCCGTGATCCTTCCCTGCGTGCCTGACGGACGATGCTCATCAGCTGCTTCTGAAGGTGGCTGTGCCGGGACGCTCGCCCCTGCACTGCCGCCAGAAGCGGTCCTGCTCCGCACTGAACGCCTCCTGCAAGGGGCGAACGTCCAGCACACCCAGATGTGCCCCGCAGCGTGGTTTTTACCTCTAGCGCTGAATTCCCGGCCGGCCATGAGCCTGCGTTTCGGAGACCAGGCGTGCGTCCCCTGGCCCAGCACCGGCACGCGCAGCGCAGTGTTTGGCGCCGCGGCGCTCTGCGGTCTCAAAGCAGAATTGCTTCTGCTGGGCTGCTGGCAGCGTTTTAAAACCAACCATGCCAGGACAGCAAAGTTTCAAGTAACCACTCATTTAAGGAGAGGTTTATCCACGGCACTGGTTAATCTGACTGCATGAATTAAAGAAATGCCATTTTAGCACAACTTATTAGCCTAAATGTGCTTTAAACCCAGGCGACCACTTCCAGAAGCCCACAGGGCATGGTCTGTCGAGCCTGTGTCTAACTTCAGAGCCTCCCGACCTCAGCCAGCCCCACAGCTCTCACCCGCCGGAGCGGAGCTCCTAACCCGCCGGGAGCGCCTTCCGCTGGCAGGGACGCTTCCCCCGCGCACCCGGCAGCTCCGCACTTCAGCTCCCATGAGCCGAGCGTCCCCCTCGGATGGAACTGCAGATTTCACAGAGGAAATAAACACGGAACAAAGAGGAGAGAGGAGATGGCACCCGTCAGCCACCCTAATCGCCTGTGCTAGGTGTCGGCATCCCAGGGCATCCACCCGGGCTGAGGTCCACGGAGGAGCTCCATCCATCGCCGGTGCTGAGGACCCGACCGATGCCGAGGGCTGCAGTGGCATGGAGCCGGGGAGCCCCGTGGAGGAGTGCCCACGGCCCAGCGGCTGGGACAAGGCTGGATGCGGACTAACACCAGCGGGTTACAGCTCCCCGTTACCGCTGCCAGGGGCTGCATGTGAAGTTCCACCACGACGCCCCCGAGGCAGCAGCGGGGCGGTGGGGACGAGGGTGCCCTGCTCGCCATCGTCCCTCTTCCTCCATTCCCATGGCAATCCCCGGCCCCGCCAGCTACACCGCGACGTCGACTTTTCCTCTCCCGCCGTAGAGATCCGTGGAGCAAAGCAAAACGAAACAATCAGGCAGCGTCTGCGGGGTCATCCTGCAGCCACTCCGTTCAGGCTGATTTATGGTTTCCAAGCCCCATGCAAAAGCCAACGCGGAAACCACTCTGGGCCGCTTTCTACTCTTATCCCCGTCTCAAGGAAACGGCACAGAAGGTGAAACTGCAGCCCAGCTCAACTCCCCGCCTAATCCTCGCACTGAGCCGACAGGCACCCTGGCCACCGAGCCACTGCCCACGCCTCTGCCAAGCCGCGGGGCCGCCCCGAGGCCATGCCTGCTGGAGATGGCCCGTCTCCGCACGGGTCAGGAATAAGCAGAGAGGGAATGGGAAATCTTGCATTAACAGGGCAGGTTAAAAGATCAGCCCATCATTTCAGTCAAGGTCCAGCACCGGTGCTGGCTCAGCGAGGGAAACATCAGCGCCCTTGCACTTGGGGAAGCTTTTTGGCTGCTGCACCCAAGCATTGGGAAGAGCAGCCCGCTTCCCAGACCTGGGGTATAACGTTCACATCCATCCTGGGGAATTCGGATCTTCACTCAGAATTTAAGTCAAGGAGAGCGCGACGAGCCGTAACGAAAAGTCACGGAAGGACGAAGGTGGCCTGGCAGGAGCAGCTGTGCCCTCCCCAGCCCAGGCAGGGTGAGGCACCTAAAATCTGCCCCGGTCTCAGGCGACCATTTAACCTGCCAGCGACACGACGGACACCGAAGAGGACTGCAGAAGACCGCGGCCACCAGCTGCCTCCCAGCAGCCTCCCACCTTTCCAGCACGCACCCCCCGGGCTCTCCTGGCCCCTGCTGAAGCCCCTGCCGGGGGCTAATGCCCACCGCCAGCTCCCAGCACGGTTCTGCCAGCCGCCTGTGCCTGGGACGGGCACCAGGTCTGCTGGGACGCGTGACCCCCGGCCGGCAGCTGGCCCCCGGCGCCTGCCCCTGCTCGAGGCACGGTGCCTCCCCACACCCAAGGGCTATGAAGGCTCGTTAGGAAAGAGTAACACCGCGGATCGCTCTCAGAGAACGCATCTTCTCCCTGTTCACTTCCAGGGGGCAAGGAGAGAGCCACAGGGATTTGGAAATTTCTGTCCTGGGTACGCGAGGTTTAATCGCTTACGCTCTCCGTTACCAATGCGCTCCCGTGGCAAAGCCCGCGTCCGCTCCTGCTTTGCCCAGCGATGCAGGGACCGTAATTGCCTGCAGCTCGGCCGTGATAAGCCTTCCCGCCGTGAGGCTCCTGGGGGACAAGCCCTGCCCCACGATGGAGCCGTTTCTCCGTCCGCCCCTGTGCTGTCACCGATGCCAGCGGTGCTTTGGACCGCTGTCCCTTTCGCCGTTATCCCTTACGGGGACATGCTTGCTGCTGCTGGGTTTTGTACGGCTTTGTACCCAAGAATGGATCGCCTCCTCCTCAAAAATACTGCAGCTCGGTTTCAGGCACAGGACCGCGTTTCTGGGGATCTGCAGGTCCGTTTGGTTGTGGAGGAGAAGCTGTGACCACAGCACAGGCGCTCGCTGCTCAACCCCGGGCTGCTGGAGCTGCCTCTCCGGGGTCCCGTGCCCTGCACGGGCTGTGGGGCAGCGAGTGGGCACAACAGGAGCCGAGGGCTTCAGCCTCCTCGCCCGGCACGAGACACGATGGGTCAGGATGTGTCCTGTGCTTGGACAAGCAAAAAGCTCCGCTGCAGGCTGCTCTGCTTTCCCTTCCCTTGCAGCCCTGCAGCGCGCAGCAACGCCAACCCCCTGCAGTGAAATCACGCTCGCTGCAAAAGCAATGCAAGCCCCGTGCAGCGAAATGACCCTCGCTGCCGACCGCGTTCGCCCTGGCAAGTCCAGGCGCGCGAGCACCGCGCCAGGCAAACACCACGTCCCTCCTCATGCTCTGCCCGTACCCAGTCTCTCATGAACGTGTCCTCAGAGAAGCCTTTGACGGCACGAGGACGAGCTGTTGGCCCGGGTCTGCAGCTGAGGAAGGCTGCGATCAGGGAGGAGCGGCGCAGGACCCAGAGCGGCACCGTGCCGAACCCGGGGCGCAGGGGCTGCGACGCCGCTCGCCGAGCGCGTTTCCCCCCCCCAGCAGCCCCAGGACACTGGCAGGACGTGACACGGATCATCAGCATCAGCTCCCGGCTCCGAAGATTAACCGTGTCCGAAAAACACGTCTCTTTGGAAAAGCTCAGCAGAGCTGACTGAGAATTACACGCCGCCCGCAGAAGCTGAAAACCAAGGCAGCCTAAAACGCCTCAGACATCGTTCCCTATTACACTCAATAACATCCTCGAAACAAAACGCCACGTTAATTAGGAAGCCCTACAGAACCAGGAATGCTCTCCGCTCGGCGGTACCGGGCGTTACTCGGGAAAGCCTCAACCTTATTTCTTTCCACCAAGCCCTGTTGGTTGCATCTTTACTTTATTCCGGGGGACTTTGCCCAGGGGCCCACATGGTAGCGCCGACAGCGGGAAGCATCCCGTAAGGGCCAAGAGACACCACTGCCGTCATCATTTAAGGCACGCTACGTCGGGATTAATTTTGTATTAGCACCTTACTGATGCCTAGAACAAAAACCAGACGTTAAGCTGGGGGACACGGTACCCAGCCAAAGCAAAGCGCTGCTCAGGAGACGTGCAAGCTCCCGCTGCCAGTCGCTGCTAATCCTCCCCATCGGCAGCTGCCCCGAGGACCCTCTGCTTTACTCCAGAACCCCAGATGAAGAAATCCATCATCGGAAAGCAGAAGTCACAACGGTTACAGCCCCGTCGGTGGGCACAAGGAGTTGCTGCCAAGGAGCGGCGACAGGCCGGGGGATCCCTCCCTGCAGGTTTGGGGTTTTCATATCAACGTGCAAAGGAGAACGATGCAAAACTGCAAACACATCGGTAATAAGTGCAAGTGGAAGAAAGGAAGGACAGTAGCAACACGGACCGGGCCCAGGAGACAGAAAAGTCCATTCTGGATCAGGAGAAGAACCCTAACACGGAGGGGCGGCCCAGGACCGCAGAGCTTTCGGCAGGAGCCGGTCCAAGAGCCGCCTTCGGAGCGAGGTCCGACAGCAGCACTGCGAGGGCAGGAGCCGAGCGCGAGGCAGGGCTTGGTTCAGACAGCGACGGCACGGGGCCACGGGCTCCCTGCGCGGCCGGAGCAGGATGGCGTGGCGCGGCGGGGCACGCACCATCTATCACACCCCTGCCGCGCAGCTCCTGCCTCGCCGTCGTCTCCAGCCCGTCCCTCTCCTCCGCTGCCGCGCTTTCTATCGCCCTCACGCTTTCTCTTCTCCCCTCCCAGGAGCCCCGGGAGCTCCAGGTTTTCAGACCCCAAAGACATTCTGTTCCCATTACACATCTCCTTTGGAAAGCCACGGTTGTTTGCAAGCCAGAAATATTAGTCAGCATGCTACGCAGTGCAACGCTAATGAGAATTAAATCGATTCATGAGAAGTACCTGCTCAGCATGTTTCTGATCTGTTTTTCAAACGTAACTATATTGGGTTCTGGCTTTTTTTTTTTCAGTTCCAATATACTGTCCGTGCTATGAGTTCAGCATATAGACAACATATACTTACAATTGCTATAAACTACCTAAGCTGTATATTCCTGAAGTCTCTCTCTGGCTCCAGAATGGCTTCATCAATTCTTGTACTTTTCTTATTAAAGAAAATTTTCCTGTTGGCAGCTAGATGGATACTTCCTTTGGGATCCCAGCTTCTGTGCCAAGCGAAAAGCCAATACGATCTGACGCAGCCCTGCTATAAACCCCTGAAAAACAGAAAAACCTCATCGATATGACAGATATGCCACTATAATTAAAGTCTTCGGTAACAGACATTATGCAGCCAAAATATTCTATTTCCAGCTGCAGTATTGATCATACTTTGACATTCGGCATTAACTAGCTGACGTCTCTTCGGCCTCGCAAAGCACAACGCCACAAAGCTTTTGTTAATCATCATTCGTAAAAATTCCTTGGCGATCTGGCGACACACGGGTACCCGGCGAGTACTGGCCCACCTTAGTTCACTCCTTCCCGCAGCACCCCAAACCACCCTAAGAATCTCGCCCGCCCTCAGGAGCCCAGTGCTTATGTTCCTCACTGCCAGACAGGACAGACTGGAGCGCGAGCCAGCCCCGACTTTCCAACGAGACGCTCAGCCAGTGCCAAACCCCAGCTCTCCCAGGGAAAGAAAATGGGTCTCAGCACAATGCCCAGCTCCGGCGAGACCGCGGCCGGCCGCAAGCAGGGGGAGGCTCCAGCTCAGGATTCTAAAGAAAATAGGTTTAAATTATTACATTGAATTTACCAGGACGCAGCCGGCCCACGGCTCTGAGCCCTGCAACGCTCTGAGCCCTGCAACGCTCGCGCCTCTTTGGCGGGGGGATTTCCTAACCTCTGCGTTTTCGCAACGCGAAGCGCTTCCCACAAAGCCAGGCGGGTTTTCCAGTCTGTTCCCTGGCCGGCAGAAGAGCAGCCTCCACTTACGCCAACACTATTGCGACTCCCCTGGTGGGGACCAAAGACTGAACAAGCTGGGAGGACAGACCCCCCGGTTCCCGTACGGAGAACTGGGGACACCCGCGCGCGGAGGCACGAGGAGCAGCTGAAAGATCCCATGGCGTAAAATACAGCGCTGCTCTACAAACTGATCTGGTAAAAACGGCGCCGCCTCGCGCAGTAGCACAGCTCTTGATGTGTATCCGGAGAGACAGCTGCTGACTTTGTTGAGTAAAATAAGATTTTACTGTCTTTTACCCCCGCTGACCCCTGCAGACAACGAGCCAGAGGACGCACGATGCCATCCTGCGTTTCGTGCGTGCGTAGGATAAACTCCGCTCCTCAAGAAATTTCAGCTGCCAAGTCACTTTTGCAAATGAAGGCCACGGTTACCAGTGAAGGTAATCTACACGGACGGTAATTGCCAAAGTGTAATTAAGGGCAAAGTACGGTCTGCATCCTTAAAACGACGCTGCGGGAGGAACAAAGCGCCCAGCTGCTCCCCAGGACCGTGCCAGTTCGGTCCGCCGCAGTACAACAATCTCTTTGCTGCTCAGAGAAAAGAGCCGTTCTGCCCCGGCAGCCTGGAGCACAGCTCACACGACTTCCCTCTGCACTGGTCCTTTTCAGAAAAACACCCCGGCTCTAAGGACCGGGCACTGGTTTTGCAGCCCTTCGGCTCAGTCTCGGCCGTAATTACACATCGGACGTGACCACCTCTGCGCCGTGTGCAGGAAAACTGCCCAGCCAGCCCCAAATCCCACGGGTCACCCTAGAAACAACCGTACCCTGGTACATCTCACCCGGTAAATCCCTGGAAAACCAGAGCGTCGCAAAATCTGTGCCACAGAGCCACGGGACAGAAAGATTCTCACGCATCCACCCACCGACCGCGTACCCCAGGGACGAGGCCGCAGGGACTTCAGACCTCACCGCTCTTCCCCTCGTTTCCAAACGCTACTGAATGCAAAGGGCAGCGTCACCCTTCTGTCCGGGAACGAAAACACCGCCACGGATATCTAACAGCTCCCTTCGACTGCGAGAACTCCTTGTGTCAATGTCCCAAAACACACGAAATAAAAGACGGGCGCGTTTGAACAGGCGGCGGGTGGTGGCAGAGGGGGCAGACATGCAGAATTTTGAGCGTGGAGCTTAAAAATATGTTTTCGTTTGAGACGGTCAGGTAGGCACGTGCCCACCAGCCCCGGGATGATTTACGGGCAGTGAATTTGTGCGTGCGCAAACCTCTGCACGACAACGCCCCGAGGAGACCACGGAGGAGAAGAACTATCTCCCGACCCGCCGGTGCGACCACCGCCCCGACCCCGCCGCCGGCACAGACGGGCACAGGAATCTGGAAGGAAAGGCGCTGCTGAACGCTCCCCTTTCCGGGGGGGAAGGAGCTGATCTCTGGGATTTGGGCAGAGGAGCCAGAGCATCCCCTGCCCGGCTCCCACCGCTGCCCGAGCCACCGTGCTTCTGCCCCCACCACCCCCGAACACAAACCACGCGGGCACACGCACCCCTGGGGTGCCGTATCTCGTGAGATTTCATTTCTATTTTGATTATATTCTTTTTGCAAGCAAAACATTGTGAACGCTGATAAAACCAATACCCACGTTTTTATTTTCTAGAAACACCAGTATTTTACGCGCTGCCGGAGCACGGTTCAGCGAACGGGCAGCGACACGCGAAGCGGGGCATCTTCACTCTGCCATTTCAACCCACTCGTTGCAGCGCAACAAGAAAAAGCTTTCGTGTCCGTTGAGTCTCAGCAAACGCGTTTCCAGGTGGGGCCAGCTCGCATGCCCCTGCCCCGGGCGCTGCCCTTCGCGCTCCTCTTCCTCACCGTGCAAAAACGCCCTGGCAGCCGCGGGGCTCGTGCAGGGAGCTGCCTGCCCCTTGGTCCGCGCCGCTCCGTCCTCCGAAAGCCTGGTCTCGGCCCCACGCATACGCCCTGCGGACCTTGCGAAGGCAGGGCTGTCGCTGCGGGAGGCTGGGCTCAGCGCATCGCCCAGCCCGCAGGAACGCCGTCACATCGGCCCATGGACTTCGGAGCTGGTTTGGCAGACCACCACCTCCTAAATTAAAACCTGGCTGTGTTGCGCGCTCAGAAGGTAGCCCGAGGTTTCTGTATAAATGCCGGTGACCGTATAAACCGTAACCCTTACTTGTGCGCGTGGAGCCGTCTCACTTCTTCAGACCTTTCTGAAAACTCAGCCCGTTTCTTCCACGTCTCCTCCTTTGTGGAGGCGAACTGCCTCCACCAGCAGTTCGCTCGGCAGCCCCAGGTAGGTCTGCAGCTGGTTACCCAGTTCTGTAAGGAACGTAAGAAAACCAGACTGCACCAGCCAAGAGCGACTCGCGCAAAATTCGAGTCGGTTAAGACGTCGCCGTGCTCAGGTGAAAGCTCAAAAAAATGCTGAAAGTATTCGTTCCTTTCTGTCGTGACCGAAGACGGTGGGTTTGCCTTTCCCCTGGGCGCTGGCAGCAGCTGGCAGAGCTCTGCTGACACGGCGAGGGAGCACAAGCGAAAACGTCTCCTGGGATGATGAAGGTGCCACATAAATTCGAGTAGATTTCAGAAAGCCACCAAGAGCCACGTCGGCCGTGACTGCGTTGGGAACACACGGGGGGAATCCGCAAGGCGGCCGATGAAGAAACAAACGAGGATGTATTTTCCTGACTTCTGAAGCTTCTAAGGGGCTGACAGGAACAACCACCAAAACCAAATAACTACAAATGCTGCCGCAAGACGGGATTTAGCCCCATCCTTTCCAATTGGCCTCCCAGCCCGGGCATGACAAACACAGGCCCACGTACACGCACACGGTAACCGCTGCGCCCGTCACAGCCTGCTCCCCATCTCCTTCTCGCCAGGCAAGAGCCACAGTCTCTGCAGACGCTCACTACGGATTCACTGGCCCTGCAGGCAATTCCAGATCACCAATATGAAATCGCCCTCACGCTGCTGTGACAATTTCCTCTGGAAAAACTTCAAAGAAAAGAATTCGACCTGAAGCCTCCTTATTTGCAGAAGCAACTGCAAAGCTTTCTGTAACCAAACGATAATTGGGGTTTTGGACCACAAACGAGCGGCCGATCACAGGAGCGTCGTTCAGTTCTCTCTGCAACAGCACCAACGCCTGACCCCTGCGCTAAGGAGGCGCTGTCTGTGCTCGACAAAACTGATGGCAAGTGAAAGACAGCGCTTCCTCTCGCCCGGCAAACCCCTGCTCGCTCCCCAGCCTTCTCCAGGAACGCGCCATCATTTCTAACAAGTGGCACTAGTGCCACTCTGCCGTTTGGAAACCGGGAGCGCGGTGATTTCGGAGGGTTTGCTCTACGATGCCACCCCCCACTCGGAGACGCAGCCGTTTCGGGGTGCTCTGCTCCGCATGTTGGGTTGGGAATCCCATCGGTCCTGCACACACTGCGCTCACCGCGGGGTACGTGACCTTCCTACAAGTCCCCCAGAAGGCTGAAGGGCTGAGGGTACCGCAGGGTTTGGTTTTCCCACCGGGAAACTCCCACCCCACACGGCGCGAGACAAAGATAAGCACACACCATCCCCAAACACGTAGGACCGAGTGCCCATGGCTATCGAGTAGCTACCCCCCGAGCCAACAAGGACTCCACTTCCCACCGACACCCAAATTCACCCGGCGCTGCGCAGGCAGAGGCCGTTCCCAGTGCCCGGATCCGTGCCGAGGAGCCCACCTTCACGCACGATGCTACGCACCCCGGAGAGGACGCCCACCCTGCACGAGCTGTGGAGGAGCTCCCGCAGGCCGAGGGCATCTCCACCAGGCCCTCGCCCACTACCACTGCCGGCATCTCGCGGAGGTCCTTGCTCGCTGCACGGTCTTTGCCCCTCTTCACACTCGGCTTCCAGGAGAAGGCGACCTGCAAGGCTGCAGCTCGAACGCCCATCTGCCCGGTGTACCAACAGAGAGCGATCACAGGCACTTTCGGTGCCTCTAGTCTCGTACGAGGCAAACCGGAGCATCGCGCGAGGCGAGGCTGTGCTGGAACGTGGCCACGGACATCATTCCCATAGACACAATCCCTTTGAGCTCCTGAAGCGCGAGTCAAAAATTAAAAATAAGTGGGCTGCTCAAGGCACTTTCAGTATTCCCCACACACCGCAAAAAAAGCCTCCTACTGCGCGTTACCTAATTTTTACATGACAAGCAGAAAATTTCTTCTTTCATGAGGCTACTGTACATATCCTTCTACAGTGGCATTGCCACGGGTGTGTGCGCACGTACGTATTTGTCTTATATGGGCAAGTCATAAGCAAAGTAGCTCTTTTGGGAAACCCGCTCCTAAGAGGGGGATAGCCAGCAGTTTCACGGCAGGTGACATCGTAGAACAGGTACGAAACGATAAAAGAAAACAGACATTTCAGCTGGCGAAGGAACAGCAGCACTAGAAACACTTCCAGCGGGTCTCCATAACAACTTGTGTTTCTGCCGCCCATTAAAATGCGAGTAAATATGTCACCAGCTTTTCAGTGGACGTTTAGCGGATGTTTTCCTCAGCTGCCTTTCATATCGTTTGTATTTAAAATTATGTACTTGGAAGTTAATTAAAAGGGGGAAAGGGCATGAAACCCAAGAAACTCTCGGCTTTGACTGTTACTTTGTCGTCAGACTTCCTGCGCGTTTCGGGCAGTTTTCTTCCGAGCCCACAGACCGCGTGAACGCTGGAGCAGGCAACGAGGGGTGCTGCCCCGACAGCGTGCAGCTCGCCCGAGATACAGCGGAGCGAGAACGACAGGCTTCTGTGGCAAATGTATTTCCAATGCTATAAATAAAAACATTGCTTTGAGTGGAGTCAACAGCAAACCAGGCCAAGAAGCCTGTCGGTATCGCTTCACCACGCCTGGGACCCGCAGGCTGGGAGGGGGGAGATCCGGCACCCGCTGCAGCCCAGAGACGCTGCCCATGGGCTTCTCCTCGCTGCCACCAACGCGGCGGCGGCGGCAGCGCTGCGGTGGCTTTGCCAGAGCCTCACCAGCGCCGGACCGCGGGACCAGGGGATGCTCAGAGCACCCAACCCGCCGCGCAGACCCGCAGCCTTGGACCCAAAGCCCGCCTTACCCTGCGTTTCTGACAACGGGGTTGGCGTCGGTCGCTGTTCCTGCATCCCGCGTTCACGCTGCAGAGAGAAGGGAAGGCTCTGGGGGCAGACGTAAACTTCTCGGCACGAAGCCTCGCGGTTTGCGGCGCTCTCGGCAGCAGGGAGCAACCTGCGGTGCAGAACGCATCACCTGTGCCCAGGACTCAGACAAGAGACCCCACCGCGTAAGCAGCCGTCTGCTAACCCATTTCCCGGCAAAGGCAATTGGAAACTCTCAGAGGATAAAAAGACAACGAACAAATAACCTTCACGGTAGCCAGCGCTGCAAAAACCCAAGGTTCCCCTTTGGGTTGACGGCCTGTTATTAACGATCCTGTCAGGTCTCCTAACGAACTTTGTGCTTCACGTGGGAAACGTGGGGTCTGCCCAAGAGCACGGTCAGGAGCTCGTTTTCATTTATTTCCAACCCCACGCAAGAAAGTTCTCCTATTCTGAATCTAAGAAACCACGCTTGTACATTTATTTTCTCACGTCTCCACGTTCTTGCAGCACTACCGAGGTTTGAAACAAAACGCCACTGTCTTTTCAGGAAAATGCCCGACGCATCGAGCAACGGCAAATCATTAATTATTTCAAGCCCTTTTATACCAGCACTGACACCCCAGTGAAGAATTTAAAACATTTCCTCAGACAAGCAGCTCAGTCACAGCAAAACCGCAGCCCAAGAGCATTGCTTCGGCTTTTTTCAAAGCTTGCTTTATTCTAACAGCGGCTGCGAGGCTGCCTCGCTGGCGCGCTGCTTCGCGCTTGTGTTTGGGGACACGGAGCACAAGGTGGTAAATAGAAATCAAACGTACTGCGAGGCCAGACCCTCGCCGTGCAGATGAACAAAAAGCCGTGGGGAACGGCCGCCTCTCTCCGCCAGCCAAGGCGGTGGGACCCACGGGAGCCGTGGCCAGTGCGCAGCGCGACGCCAAGGGACGGGGCATGAACGGGCACTGCTGCCTTCTCGCACCCGATGGCCCCGACATCGCAAACCACCGCCTTCAGTGCCCTAAAAGGTGCCTCGGTGGCATGTAATATTACTAAAATACCAGCTTTTCTAGTCGCGAAAGCCCAACGTCTTCACGCTCGGGCAGCTGCCGGGAGCCCCCAGGTGCCGGCGGCGGCTGAGACCTGCAGCCCTGCTCGCCGGCAGACACAGACCGTCCCCCAGAGCCCAGCACAGACGGATGCTGGGACGACATCCTCCTGAAAACAGCAAACTACCGGAATACACCACAAAAAAGACCCCAACAACAAAATCGCTTACGGAGGTGCCGACCCACTGCACGCGCTCCCTCTGCCCACAGCAGCTCTGTCCCCCCAACAGCGTCCCTGCGGGCTGGGGGACGTGGGGACGAGCTCTCCGGGCTCCTCCGCCTGCTCGGATGGGCTGCTCGGGAGTGAAAATCAGGGCCAAAGAGAGGAAGGATTCACCCAAGCTCAGACAATGAACCCTTCGTTCAGCGTGGGAATATTGCCGAAGTAAACTTTGAATAATCAATAAAACAGGCTTTATTTAGAAAGAGAACATGCAGGTATTGTCTAGCACCTCCGAGCCCCTACTCAGGCATCTTTACCGAGCATAGCCAGAGGTTAATTTTGTTGAGGGGTTTAACCAGGGCCATTATCTGAAGCGTAAACAAGACCTTTTGAAATCAGGCCTGCCTCCCAGAGCTTCTTTCTCTTCCCCAGCGATGCAGAAGCCAGACGACGCGTCACACGGGCCACAAGCCGGGGAGGGCAGAAAGCCCGTCGCCGTCCCCACATGCCGCCGGGGTGAGCAGCACAAACGCACGGGTGCAGCAGCGAAAACACCCGCTACAAACTTCCAGCGAGCAGCTTTGCTCCCCAGATGTGTGCCGCGATTAACAGCGCTGCGTCTGAAAACGACAACTTACGCTTTGGACAGTTTCTCCACGTTTAAGTCAAAATAGAAATACATAAATTGGAACCAACAGGCGTAGAAACGGCCTGGGCAAGGAAACACTGTGGATCTCGGCAAGACGTGGAATATCTGCACTCGTGAGGGAATGACCTTCAAAACTCATTCACCGCTCGCGGCCCGTATGGTGACGGTTTTTCTCACTTGAGAGACATTATAGATTCCCACTACGTACGCTTTAATTTTGCGCGGACTATAAATGCTTTGCTCCTAAGGTAGCGCGAAAGCAACAGGGAACAAATATTTAAGTGGGGTAACCTTGATTGTGAGGGTAATACGAGCTAATTCTTTATACCTTCGGTCACGCATACTAAATACCAGGATTCACTACTTACTATGCTGAACATAAAATAAGCTACTGAAATACGGGATCGAGCAGTATTTTCTCTTACAAAAAAAAACCCCAAACCCATGCAAAATGACGACACCTTGTTAAATTACCTTAAGGACAAGAAATCCAGATTTTTCTAAACGGCATTGCCTACACTTTCCCTCCCCCAAACTACAGTTTTCCGTTTAATTTGTATTAAAAACAACCTCTGGGAGACGAATGAGTTTTGCTTATGCAAAACCAGCTAGGCTGCCGTTACAGCCGTTTACCGGGTCACACTTTACAACCCAGGCGGGGGAGGCGGCAGCGGCATTAGCATTCTTGAGCCGTTTGTTTGCACAAAACGCCGTATTTACCTGTTTTGGCCGATTTTAGCAAAAAACCCACGGTGCCTCCCACAGCCCGCCTCGGCAACCATTCCTTAACACGATCGTTCCAGGGCTGTTTCCGCCTGTGAAGGAAAAGGCGCTCCCCGGAGCAGCGGGGCACGGGCAACCGCGGAGACCCGGCGCAGGCTGCGCGGCGGGCGCTGTCGCTGTTTACGCGTTGAGCCGCGTTTACTCCAAACTCTGCCCTGGATTTCCCACGGCCGGGAGCTGAGGGCAGCCCACCCGGGCGGCGCGCCCCGTGCCAGCCGTGGGAAGGACGGGCAGCCGCAGCCCCGGGTGCCCCTCGCCGCCCCACGTCCCCACGTCCCGATAGCGACGGAGCGGCCGCGGCGGCAGCGAGCGCGGTTTGCTGCGGCTGCAGCCACCGGGCGGGGGGCCGGGGCCGGGGCCGGGTCTGAGTCCGGGTCCGGGTCCGGGTCCGGGTCCGGGAGCGGCACCCGCG
>VZSC01007015.1:176899-210296 GCA_013398225.1 Steatornis caripensis | reverse complement strand
GAGGCGGGGGGAGAGGCCCCCGGCCGGCCCCGCCAGCGTCCCGCTGTCCTTCACGCTGCCCTTCGGAAGATGCGCTGTCCGCGGGGCCGGCTTTCGTTAGAGCCTAACGAGGTAAGCGCAGTGTGTTACTGCACAGCCTCCAGCCTGCCCGAGTTAACGCCGTTTCTGTTGATAAGGCCCTGGAAAATCAATGCAGCGGCGACGTCCACTTGTTATTTCAGTAAATGGCCTTTTCTCCACAAAACGGGTCCTTTTTACGGTTTAACAAATTATAAGGGAAAAGATGCGTCTCAAAGGCTTTTAGTCACAGGAGAGGGCGGGGGGAGGCTGACAGCTCGCGCGGCCTCGTGGTGCCGCGGCAGGGCTGCTCTCTGGGCACCCCAGCAGCGGCGCCGGGTAACAAATTAAACCTTCCTTCCCACTTTAGGAAGCCCTGGGGTTTTTGCTTCTGCTTTGCTCGGATTTTATTTTTTTTTTCCCCTTTGTGCAAAGTTACCCTTTTATTTAGAGTCAATATGAAATTCTCTTGTCCCTGCGGGTTTCTGAACACTGTCTGGGAGCCGGAGATTGTGCTGAGCTGCAGAAAAGAAATTGAAGAGTAGATATTGTGCACAGTAGTTCCGGTAAGAAAAAATACCCTACTGGAAGCATGTTTAGGGAAGCAACTGGCATCTATAGCAACTGGTTGCCAAAAGGCGAGGAGCCCGTTTATCCGGGCTGGTTTTTTTGCCCCCTCTTTTAGGTTCACGATACAGGGAGCTTTCCTCTTCCCCTCCAGCCTGCCCCGTACTGCCTCGTCCTAACCCAGCCAGGAGGCGCCGCGTCCCGGCTCCCGCAGTCCGGCGCTGGGGGACGTGGGTTCTCCAGGCCAGAGCCAGACCCCAAAGGCTGCAGCTCTTTCCTGGGCTTCATCAGGAGGAATAAAGAGGAACCGAGCAGCACGCGGGAGGCGCGTGGCTGCCGGGGGTCAGCAGCCACCGCCCGACCGTGCTGGGCGTGAGCAGAAGAGGACGGTGCAGCCCAGAGCGCGTGGATGGGTGCGTTGACAGAGGTACCTACTGCTCTGCAGCAGTCAGCTTACGTGCTACTGCGATAATAATATCATCCGCACTACGCCAAACCTTTACAAAAATGAAAGCGCGTTACTGGAAGTGCATCACATTTACGCAGTCGTATTTGATACGGTATTAAATACACCTACTAAACACGTTTACCAAGCGAGTGCATTCGCTAGCCGTAGTAATAGTTCTATATACTTGGTGTTTCCAATGACTTGAATGAGGAACAAAGAGACTGAGAAGAAAACAGAGAGAGAAAAATGCGACTGAAGGCTAGGGCTCAGAGAAGAGCTCGCCAGCAGGCGATAACCGCCCCTCCGCGAGGAAGAGCAAAGCATTTCTGAATAAAAGCGTGTTCTTGTTCTGAGTCCGCGCTTAGCAATTACAACCCAAAACCTGGCAAATGAGAAGTGAGGAAGCAGCCGTGAGCCGGTCGATTTGTACGTGGAATGTGCAAAACCGGTGAAAAGAGAAAGGGCCGTCGGATGGGAAGGACCAGAGGCACCCGGGAGACCTGTGTGGTTATCGGGAGCCGTCGGATAACGACGCGTCGGACCACGGCTGCCCTGAAACAGCGGCAGTGCTGAATTTTGGGCACACAAAGCGGACAGGGCAGCGAGCTCTGCTTCTGCACCTGGCAAGGAGCAGAGGGCAGTGCCTGAACCGCGGAAGAATGGCGAGCACATTTCCAGTCTGTTAGCAGCGAGGGAAGACGGAAAATAGCCACAACCAGGGACACCCGGCGCTGCAAAGGGTCGGCTGACCCAGTGCTGCTGGTTTAGAAAACACTTTTGAATACTGGGGAAAATGTGAAAGACAGCAAAATGCTGACGCTGTACTGATAGCCAAGCAGACCGGCAGGCTCCTAGACAGGAAAGCTAATGGGAAAATTGAGAGCGAATGAAGGGACAAAACCGTAATTATTGCCAATACAGTTTTACAGACAGCGGGCTCTGTCAAATAAAGGCGTTTTCATTGCTCGGTCAGACCGCGATTGAGCGGAGTTGTGCACGCGTGCGGTAACACGGGGTTTGTAAAGATGAGCGTCATCCAGAGGTCCAGGCTGGGGAGGCGCTGGCCAGCGGGCGGGTCGCGGCACAGCACTGCTGCCGCAGCGGCTCGCCAAGCGCTGGTGGTCATTTTTTTTAATCAGCAAACTGTTAGCAAATGCAGGATCGCTGCTGATAAAACATATGGATGATTAACATCCTGGCAGGACAGTCACTAACGAGGAAGAGCAGCCGAGGCACACGGCGCTCCGAAACGCTCTGCTCATCCAAAACCAGAGCGTTTTAATACAGCTGAGAATAAAATCGGACGTGGGAGCACAAGACCCACCGGCCGTGCCCGGGCAGCGAGGCGTGGTGAGGATGCCAGGCACTGCTCCTGGGAGCCCTGGGAGAGCACGGGCGGCGAAGCAACGCGCCAGGAGCGCCCAGCGTGCTCCCTGGGAAGCAAAGCCGACAGCGAGAAGAGCAGGGCAGTGAATTTGCCCGCGGAAAATTCAATTGTGCGGCGTTTAGACCAACACTGGAGATCTGCATTCAGATTTGGTGTTTGAGTTCGTAACTGAGATGGGCAGAGAGCGCAGAGGAGACCGGGTAAAATCGCTGAGACGCTGGCAGAAAAATCCCTGCGAGCTCCATCTGTTTAACTTACAAAGAATACCGGGAGTTGACTTTATTAAGGCATGGAGATATCGTTACGGTAAGGAAAACACCTGATGGTTAAAGGTTCTTTTATTTAACACTGACAGGCAGAGATGGTGCCGATGGCTGGGAGTCAAAGCGGAGAAGCTGAGACGAGAGACGAAGCACACGGGGTTCACAGCGGGGCTGGGCCGCCCGCGGGCGCTGGGCTCGAGGACTCTGCACACCCTTGAAACCTGTTTCTGCAAAATCTGTGTCCCTGGAACGTGGGGTCCTGCACGACCGCGGCCCTGAGATGGATCTCTTCTGTTGATTCTCCCTGGTCCTGAGCCTGCGATTGGTTTGGTCCCTGGAAAGCAGAGCTTTGACGAGTGCTGCTCTTCAAAGAGCAGACGGGGAAGGCGGAAGAGAGAGGAGTTTAAAAAAGAGACAAAGGCTTTGAAAGCAAATAGCAATTAACCTTCCTGTTCTGAAAATCTGGCTTCCCAGAGCTCAGCCACACCGCACCAGGGAGGGAGAGCGCCGCGTGCCTCCGGCTGCGGCACGGCCCTGCCGGCGATGCGTTCCCAGCTGAGCACCGCGGCTGGCGCAGCTCGGCTGAGCACCGGCCCTGCTGCGACCGCGGGCGCTGCAGCGTGCGTAGCGGGAGCAGGGAGGGATGTCACCTCCACACCCCCGTGGCACCGAGAACAGGGCACCACAGTCCGTGTTCCGGCTCCGTGAAGCCGAGGTGATGGAGAGGGGAGGCTTTTTGCCTGTGCCTGCTCGGCACTGACCCGGCTGCTGCCGAGGCCACGGGCGGCCGGTGGGGATGGGAGCACAACCCAGCGCAACCTGGATGCAGCTCCCACCAGCCTCAGCGCCATGGTGCCGTGGGGGGCGGTGTGCCAGGAGGACAGTGGGCACGAGAGCGCCGGGCACGAGAGCGCCGGCAGGGCTATGCCCAGGTCCGGGCTGTTGGAAAGGAGAGGGCAGCACAAGTACAAAGCAAGCGGCCGGCTCAGGAGAGGGCAGGACCCCACCACGGGCAGGGCAGGTTTCTCCCATCGAAAGCGCTCCCCTCCACACCCCTCCTACACACCCTGTAGCTCCCTTCAGCAGGTGAACCACCCCTCCCCGGGATTTGATCTCCACAGGCATCTCCCAGCAGAACAGGAGGGTCGCATGATGCAGAGCTGCTTTTTATTAGTCAACTGAACAACTGCATTCCGCCCTTGGATAATAAATCCGTTACGGTGCCACTGAAGAAACCCTACACAACACGGAGCATCGGACGTACGTCAGCAGGGCACTCCCTGGCAGAGCAGAAATCACCAGTGGCTCCATCCGCAAGTACTGGCGGGCTCTGAGAGCCAGGACGCGTGGCCACAAGGTCAGAAGGAGCCGGGGCGCGGCGTGGTGACGGCAGGGGCTCAGCACCGCCAGCCTGGCACGGGGCCGGCACGGCCACGAGGAGCGGGGCACGCAGCCTCGCGGGGGTCTCCCCTCCGGCACTGGGGCAATGACCGCGGCGTTCGCTCATTCTCAGCTCCGGCACGTGGGCAGCTCTGACAAGTTGCAATTGCGTTTTTCCACCTGCCAAGCAGTTAGCGAAAATACGCCCCACTAGAGAGCGATGATGCAGGGCCCGGCGCAGCCGGCGGCACCTTCCCGGTGCACGGCACCTCTGAACCGAGGGTGAGGTGGCTCAGCTTGGCCATTAGAAAGGTCTTGTGCAAAACAAGCGGAGCTGAGAGACCGAATGAGACGAACAGAAAAAGGTACAGATTCCCCAGGACGTGTTGCGAGCGAGGGCAGCTTGCAGGGAAGGGGCTCTGGAGGGAGGCAGGCAGCCGGCTGGGACGCGACGTCGGCTGGATCGAGCGCTATCTCAGTGCATCGGTGCCGGGACCCCGATCTCAGCGTCACTTCTCAGGCTGGCGCCTCAGCACGGCGCGTGTCCCCGGCTGCCACCGTCCACGACCTGCGTGCTGGGCGCAGACAGCCCTGCAGACAGATTCCCTCCGCCCTGCAGAAACAGGGGTGCGGGCTGCACGCCCCTGGCTCGAGACATGAGCAGTATCTGGGAGAGCTGTCAGCATCCTTCAGGAGTGGGAACGCTCATAAATATGGAGTGAAAAATAGTTCAGTCAATAGGAGCAGCAGCTCCGAAGAGCGGCGCAGCTTCTCGCAGAGCCCATTGCCATGGTACCTGTCAGCAGCTCGCAGCATTGTTTCGCACGTCCCGCTGCTCTGAAAGGATCTTTTTTAAGAAGCAACATTTTAAAACTGAGCAATGAGGTTAACTATCTTGCCACCCCACCTCGGCACCCATAAACCCAGTGACCTCAGAGTGTGTTTGGTGAATTATATTAACATATCCCAGAACATAAACCCCTAGAAGGACTGACCGGCTGAACCTCACAAAGCCTGTCGCTGATGCTTTATCACATCACAGACGACTTCAGTGGCGAACGGATCCTCCTAACTTGGTTCCAGGCAAGCTGGGGAGATTCGTAACAATAGCAAAATCAGGTTTTTACTCTAAGAATGTGGGTTTTGTCATCAGAAAGGCATTTCGCTGCGGTGCTTACGTATCCACCACGTTTCCCTCCGTGCTGGGAAAACCCTGCACTCTCCCACGAGGTCACTGGGAACTTTGAAAAGAGCTTACAGCCAGGCCCATCACAGTTTTCAATCAGATTCTGACCCCTTCTCCCAGCTGTGCCTTTTGCAGAGGCTGCCCCTGCACGCCCGGAGCCGCCGGGCTCAGCTCCGCTCGGGGCAGTCGCAGGAGCTGGATGGCCGGGCACGGACCGCGGCTCCCACATCTAGCCCTCTCCGCTGAGCCGGGAGCCAGGAACGGCCGGCGCACGCTTCCAGACAGCCCCTCCAGTCCCAGCATCTTTAAGTGCAATGGAGTGCTGACAGAAAAGGCAGGGTTCCCATGGGAACGCAAAGTGCTGACATTTCTAAAGTAAAAAAGGAAAGACGCGGCAAAGTATGTGCTCAGCAGGACTACGTGGACATGGACGTGTGGGTACATCGCCTTTTTCCCTCTTCTGTGCTTGAAAGTGCGATAATTTTAAAATCATTCGCGCTAGGACACTGGCACGGTTCACAGCCACGACGCAAGCAAAGCTTCTGTTTATCTGGTTTGGGTGTTTTAACTCAGGCCAATTGCCTGCAAGATTAATTTCTGCGCGGGGATGTGTTGTACAGCCTTTACCTGTAAGCACATTAAAGGAGACGAAGCGTCCACAAGAAATCATGCTGAGGGATTCATCTCTCTCACGCAAAATGATTGAGATAAATAAGGCAAATTAAACTGCCATATTGTTGAGCCTAAATTAATTGTAACGGCAATATAAAACGTACTTGCTGCATGGTAATTAAGGTTCCCGGAGTTTCGGATGGGGAGATCTTCAGCTCAGAGAGCCGTTTCTCTTTCTGCCAGATCAAAGCGACGTTAGAAGCGGGCAGCGACTCAACGGAGACGCTGGCGTTGCACACCCGTTCCTCCGGCAAACGGGCACAGCGCTGCCCAGGCGCAGCTGCTCCCCAACGGACTGGGAGAGGTGCTGCAGCCCTGGCTCCCCCGTGCAGCACCAGCGGCTTCGCCGTTTGAAAACCAAGGACCTTTTTTGCAAAGCGAAGAAGAGACGTCGAGGACGAAGCTGGTTGTTAGCTTCTGCTCACGCTAATCCGTGACCACGGAAAGGGGTTTAGGAGGGCAGAGAGGGTGCATCCAGCCGAGGAAAAGAGGGAGTTGAAAGCGCCTGGAAAGCAGCTGGAAGAAGGGAAGAGTAAGAAAAAGGAATCAGCAAATGTTTCTGACGGTGAATACATTAATTTCATCATTCAGGAACACCAAAAAGCGCCGGTTCTTGTGATCGGGGACCACTTTCAGAGGGGAGGTGGTGCTGCTGCCAGCGGGGAGGGCTACCGGTGGGGCCCGCGGGCTCCCACAATGAGCAGCCACTTTCCCCGTTTGAAAACCTGAACACTGAAAAAAGCCGCGTCTAATACCCCGGTGACCAGAGGAGGGGGATCTCCCAGTAAAAGGCGAAGAAAAATTGACTAAAAAGTGACTGATTTTTTTTCCTCAGGACTCACAGCAGTTAAAAGCAAAGACCTTGCCTCCTCTCTGGAGACGGAAAGCCAAGAGCATCCTCACGCTCATATGGATAAAAGAATGGATAAAATCGCGGGTTTGTCGGGAAATAAATGCCCAAACCCTGCAAGCAAGCTGTAGCTACTGCCCTCAGAGCACAAGGGCCGCTGGTGCACCGAGGCAGGTGCAGCCCGGTACAGGTGCGCACCTCCCGGGGGGTGGTACCCCGGCCGCATTCAGCCCCAGGAACACCCACGGGCTCCCCGCGCCCTCCGGACCCCACGGGGGAGTCAGGGGGAGCGCTCCCCATCCCCGCCCCTGCAGCCCCTCCAGGATGGGATCCACCTGCAGGGGTCTGGGGAGCGGGGCGGCTGGTGCTCAGCAAAGCTNCCACGGGGGAGTCAGGGGGAGCGCTCCCCATCCCCGCCCCTGCAGCCCCTCCAGGATGGGATTCACCTGCAGGGGTTTGGGGAGGGGGGCGGCTGCTGCTCAGCAAAGCTTCACCGGAGCGNACCCACGGGCTCCCCGCGCCCTCCGGACCCCACGGGGGAGTCAGGGGGAGCGCTCCCCATCCCCGCCCCTGCAGCCCCTCCAGGATGGGATCCACCTGCAGGGGTCTGGGGAGCGGGGCGGCTGGTGCTCAGCAAAGCTTCACCGGAGCATGCGGGCGGCCAGACTGCCACCCACCGTCCCAAACGCTAAACCCCAAGCCCCTTCTGAACGTTTCTGTCTCTCCTGTTGGCAGCAAGAAGAAAGGCATCGCTGGGAGCAGCTGCTAAGGGAAGCCCAGATGAATCACACACAGAACATTTCACCGACTGCATTGAGAGAGACACTTGAACTTTCCAAATTTTTATGAAGGGGAAAGCGTGACTTTTTAAGGAAGTGCTTGAATTTCTCTCCCAGTCGAGCACGTTTGTCTAATCACGAGCGGAGCCCCACGGGCTGCCCAGCTCCGCTACAGCAGGAGAGCGCCCTTCTGGGAGGGTTTGTGGGGAAGCGCAGGTCCGTCGCCCTGCTGCCGGAGGAGATCCCAGCACCGCCCTCGCCCAGCGCTGCACAGGAGGGCAGCTCTCCTCACCCCCGCTCTGCTGCACACAGAGCACAGCCAGGGAGTCCTCTGTGTCCCCGGCCTTTTCGCATCCCCCCAGCACACCGCACCGGCCTCCCCTCACCTCAGCCAGAGCCCCTGGAGGCATCCGTCCTCGCACACATATCGGTTAAAATCTCCCCGGTATAAATGTGCCCGATGACAGACCCGTATGGGCGCAGAGGGGGGTGAGGGGCAGAGCCCGGCGAAACCCTTCCAGTGCTCGTCCCAGAGCCCAGGTGAAAGCCTGGCCCTGGAGGTCAGTGGAAGGTCGTCACTTATTTCTGGGGGGCCAAAACTTCATCTCCAGAGCCCGGCAGACTACAGCCTGGAGCACACATCGACACAATTACAAGTCCGTCTCTCAGATGCTGCACATGAAGACACAAATATTTTTAGGTACTTGTCCTCACAAAACGCTCAGGAATATTTCCATCCCTCTTCTGTGCTTTTTCTCGCACCTGTGCTGGGTTTTAGGATGCCCCATCACGACATTACTGCCTTTTCGGAAGGCAGGACCACGGTACTGAGGACGCAGATGCGGAGGGAGTGGTTTCCCAAGCAACCGTAACCAGGTGAGAGCAGGGCCCTTCCTCCTCATCCTCCTCGGCGCGGGGCTCCGGGCGCAGGCTGGGCGGCCGGTGCCCTCTCCAGCCACCAGCACCGTCACCGAAGCGGGACACGTGGCGGGAGGGAGGGTGCCAATTACTCATCCCGCTCACTAGCCCGTGGGTGGCATTTGACAACCTGCTGCTGTCACGCAGGTCAGTACACCTCTAATTATAACAGGGCCACTTACAATAACCGTGCGTTATTCAGCTCAAAGGGGAGACAGGCAGCTTCGTGCACGCACGCTCCTAAGTGCTGCAGAGCCCGTTTTCTAATCAGCTCGTGCCTTGCTCCCACCCTCCTCCCATAGCCCGCTTTCCCGAGTCTTTCTCACTTCGTGACTGCTAAATGACGGCAGCAGGTTTATTGATGCTGTGCAAAGCTGCTCCTAAAATAAGCATCAGAGACGGGCGTGGGCATCCCTGGCCTCCCGCGGCCACGCTCCCTGCGAGGCAGGAGGGCCCTCGGTGCGTGCAGAGGCATCCCGGCTCCCCCGGCAGCTACGGACCCCGCGACCAGCCCGGGGGCTCTGCAGAGCCGTGCAGACCTAGATCCTTACGACGACCCTAAATTGCACCTTCAGCGTGGCAACCTCTTCCCCAGGAGGGGCCAGACCCGAAAGACTTCCCAGCTGAGGAGCACCGAGCCGGACACCCGGTTTCTCTGCAGCATTTGCGTCGATGCAGGTCCCAGTGAGGTGCGGTGAGTCACGGACTGGGCAGCATCCCTCGGCTGGAGAGACTGACTCATCACGGAGCGGAGCGCCACGCTTTCTTGTCCATCCGCAGAGACAGCTGACCTGCTTCTGCCTAATGGATGGAGCGAGCAGGTCAGGAAGTGTTGCGCTTCCAGTATTTCAGCGTTCTCAGCATAATACAGAAGAGGGAGGGTTCACACACACACACACACACCCCCCATTGCAAGTCCATTGCTGGTCGCACTCTAATGAACCCCAGAGCAAGGAGCTACAGAACTGCCCTGTGCATTTTGAGATAACATTCACTCAGCTGGCCACGGCTGAGAGGCTCCGCGCACAACCACCTGCGGTTTGTACAGGCAGAGGCACGGAGCAGCGTCCCTGCCTCCTCCGATGCTCACGGCAGCCACTGACCACCACACCCACAGCAAAGCAATTTGTTGCTGCCTTCAGGAAGAATTAGTGTCAGTTCTGACATCGAGGCGCTATCAGGTGAGGTAGTTTCCATCCCACGTGGGACATCCTGCGATTCCTGCAGGGCCTCGCTACCCGGCCACAGCGCTGCTCAGGGTTTGCTGCGGGCGCAGGCAGGGCAGGCAGCTGCCTGGAGCACCACATCTCCAGGGCGGCCAAAGCAAACGGTTGTCGTGGACTTGCTGTCTATTTTGCTTGTGCTGGAGGAGACTGGACGAGTTAGTTTGTCTTCATCCTTTGGATGCCAACCTCGGTCCTGGTGCGTGCTGCTGAGGAGCAGGGGCTCCTGCCCGCGCCTGGCAGCGAGTGCTGGATGCCCTGCGCTAGTGCTCCTGGAGGGAGAGTCCCTCGGCTGCTTCACTGGGCCACTCCCGTTAAACTACAAAGCGGTCTTATTTGTTCGATTGGTTTGGCTATAATCCTCGTATTTCCAGGAGAACACAGGGAGCTGTTTTCTGCCGTTGCTTTCATAGCTCAGGGGCAGAGTCTCCAATCTGGAGTTAGAGAAGCAAACCCACGCTTCCGTCGGGACGTGGAGGTGTTGAAGGAAGACAATCTGTTCTCACGAGGGACGGCTTTCCAACGACGGGAGTATGAAGACGTGCTGACAGACTCCGCTTGTGGCCGATGGTGTTAGCTCCACAGTTGCTTGTTCAGGGACTGAAGACGCAGGAATCTGTAGTAGGGGACAGCAGTGTTGTAACAGCTTTTTGTTTCGAGCCAAATTCTGACCCGAGCTGTCCTGGGACAGCCCCGGAGGAGCCTCGCAGGAGTCTCTGAGGATAGCTCAGGGTTACTCCATCCTCACGTGGATGTCAGCTCAGCTTGAAATCTTGATTTGTCCCATTTCAAATTGCTTTTGCAGCCAGTGAGAGCGCACCCCTCCACGACACCTCTCCGGGTATCAGCGGAAGGCGGGAGGCAGCTCGTCTGCGTTCATGAGGCTACAGCAGTAGCTGCACTAAGCTTAAAACGGCAGCGCCTGCCCTTAGGAAAACAACACGGTCTCGCATACGGTCTCACACCCATAATACGCTGCTGCAACAACATGGACACAGTGAAAATGAGAGGACTCCTTTCAGCCAAGAGGTCAGTCTGCTGCAGCGGATTCAACCAAACGGGAGTGAGAAAATGAGGGTTCAGGCTAAGGATCAGAGAAGCCTTCCTGCGCGGGCATTAGGTATGGGACAAAGCAAGGCAAACCAGTGCAGGAGCACAGGAGCATACGGTGCAGAGGACAGTTTTACCTTAGTGGAAGTCTCTTGCACCGCTCCTTTCTTTCCAAACGCAGGCTGCCGTTAGACCGATTCCTTTCCCTTTTGTCTCATGTGCCGTCCCAGCCTATCCGTTTCCACCTCAGTAGCTGCTCAAAGAGGTGTAACGACCTTGTGTTGTCTCTGCACCGGGAAGCGACAGAAACCTCATCAAACGCAAATAAGCCAAACTAAGCAAAAAAAAAAAGGGGTTACAAAAATCTCTGTACAACCTGTCGTTGAAGTAGCACGCCTGGCAACACTCAGCTGAAGTTTCTGACCGCAAAGACGAGGCTACTTGGGCAGCCCCGCAGCCCTCATTTCTGCCCTTCACCCAGGGCAGCCGCTCGTCCTGCAGGAGATCGCGCCGACGGCAGCCGATGCGCTGAGCGCAACCAGGAAACAAAGCGAGACTTCTACCGGCTCGTTGGCGACACGAGGGTTTTGGTCTTGGCCAAACTTTTTTGAACATGAAAGGGAGCTGTTAGAGTAAGTCATAAGTGCACCTTTCTTGCTGTCCGAAGGGTCGTTGACACTCTGAAGTCAATGATTATGAGCACGGCTGGGATGGGTTTGCCACGCTTTTCGCTCATTCTGACGCACGTGCCTGACGGGGCTCCCCACAGACCCATGAAAACATGCAGGGGGCTGGGAGCAGCCCTGTTAAAATACTGACTAAAAAAAAATGAACCCCAGGGGAATGCGTTTGTCATCTCAACGTGAATTTTTTTGGAACTTGTAGAATTCAAAATGCCTGGAAGAAGGGAAGAGTTTAGGTTCCCCTGCAGCCTGACTGCTTTGGGTATCATAAAAAGTAAGTTTGTTAGGATGTGTTTTACGATGATTTCTATGATGTCCCCATTTGTCCACATGTGTAATTCTGCGACAGACCACAGAAGCAGTTTCAACATCACTATGGTCTCCTAGGGAAAGAAGTATCACTGTTTTTCAAACTGCATTATCCCACCTGTGAGCTGGCCCCGAGAGAGCGGAGAGGTTGCACGCACGCGTCAGCGGCAGATGCTCAGGGACCCAACAGCGGCGTAAGGTTATCCTGCTCGCCACGGGCAAAACTCGAGCGGGGTGGTCATGTAGGGATGGCAAACGGGGTTTGGCCCTTGGCCTATGTACTGGAAAGAAGAGGAATACAGAGGGTGCATGGGCATACATCCTGCCAGTTGCAGAAGCAGACTCAGAAGTCCTCACTTCAGTTCCCTTGAACTACAGTATGAATATTATACAACGAGGCAAAAAAAAAAAGGCATGCAAAACCTCCAGCATTTCAAATTCCTCCACACAAAATGGGCCACGAAGCTTGAAGGGGGTTATAAAAGCAATCCCACCCTTGACTCCAAACATTCTCCTCCTCATAGTTACAATCTAATGAATTGTGCTGTTTTAATGCACTTTTAAAGTATGTCATCTGTATTCTAACCACTGACCTTTTCCTAATGCCCTTCAGGCATCCAACAAATAGGCTACATCTGTTACTTCAAAAGCAAGACAAGATGTGGAGGCCAACATCTCCCGGGGTTTCGAGCGAAGCAGCCTCATCCTTGCGGTTAACGTATCCTGCACGGCAGCAATGCGAGCACCCGACCCCAGAGCCTGTAAGGACTCACAAAGGGGTGCGCGCAGACTGCCAGACTGGGCACCACACTTCCGTGCCTTCAAGACCGTCTTACGCAGAGCAACCCATCACAAACCACAGTTAGGTTTTCTGCCCACTTTTATTATTTTGAACCTGCAGAGCTCAACTGTCTCTCGTTCTCTAGCATCATCTCATATTAACAAAGTGAAATGCTAGAGAAGATGACGTTGGCAGCGAATGAGCACCCAACTGACCTGCTAGGCCTGAAGATGCCTGCAGCAACGTACAACGGAGACGGAAGCTTTTCGTCCGAGTGGGATCTACCCAAACGCACTCTGCTGCGAGCCAGCAGCCCACAGATCCAGCTCTTGCCTCCGTCAGCTTCTTCTCTTTACACCCCCGTGCACCGGCACTGCCCCACCATCGAAGAGGTCCATATCTGCTCTGGAGAAGACCCAGCCTATCCATTCTGTAAGTTCACTGAAATGCCGGACAAGATCATCTTCTGCCCAGTGCAGAAATGGGCTGTGCTGCAATAGCTCACAGATACAGAGGCAGAGTGGCGCTCACTCTCCCAGCCCAGAGGCCGACTGTGTCGCTCCATGTCCTCGGCCAATCCATCTCTAGCCACCGCATTAACTCCTCCTTGGGCCGAGGAAGAAGTTCTGATGTCACGCGAGATGTCCTGCTCCTGCCGTGCCCAACAACAGGTAACCCTCTGTTGGCAGCAGAGCTCGAGAGACGGTCATAACGCATTGTCACCACCAGCCTTGGCCTTCACCTCACGCCGTGCGTGCCGGGGGTGAGATGTGATGAGGCAGGAACCCATGGGATGGCCCGTGAGAGGGCTTTAGGGATCCCCACTGGAAACAGCTTCCCAAGACTCTGCAAGCTGGTTTATTTAACTTCCACAAGGAGAAAAACCTTTCTTAATCCAGTTTGATGATTAAAAACCCCTTAAAGGCTGCCTCCTATGACATGAGATGTAACTAAACTCCAGCGTGTCACTGTTCATAACTCGCCATATGCTTTGATGGCTGGAAGCGCGCATGACCAGGAAAAAACCCGAGATGCTCTCTTTCTCTTGCGTGGTTTTTTTTTGAACGACAAAGCTCTGTGTAAAGGGTTATGATTATTTTTCCCCGCTTTAAGAGGGTTAGCAGGTCTGACGCGCAGCAGAGCAATAAAGCACCCCTGAAGTCTTCTCGTGGACTAACTTGCTGTTGAAGAAGATGGCTCGCACCACTGAGTCTCATCCTGCCCAAAGAGGCTGACACTAGAGAAGGGTGCGTGGGACACAGCAGCATCCTCCTCCACAGCTCAGGACAACGCCGTAGCCTCAGACTGCATCCGAAGAGAACTTAGGCATCAAACCAGTAACAGTAATCTAACAGAAACAGTCGATGAGAGCTGTCTGGTGCCCATCATCTGAAAGAGCGGAAGCATTTACCAGACCTGGTTTAACTGATGCTTGGATTTTTTCTAACACCATTAACCAGCCTCTGGCTCTGGTTATAGATGGCGTAGGTGAGGCAGTACCGTGCTCTGGTTTAGCCTGACCAAGGTGCGGAGCGAGGTAAGTTTGGGCCAGCCCCTGTAAATGACTTCCATCACCTCTCTCCAGAGGGCCGTGTGTTCACTCGCTGGCTCGTGCACCGCTAAATCAAGGCCTCGTAACAGGAGCAGGCGTGTGTCAGTAGGCTGTGGAACACGTTCGTTTGCCAAGGAAGTCAGTGGGAATGAAACGGGCTCGTCTCCTCACAGGATCAGGCCCATTAACAACAGCTTCGTGCTATTTCCAGGAAATAACAGTGTTTAGACAGTAAAGGTGTTCAGACATGGAAAGCAACACGGGTTTTGCCGCGAAGCTCACGCGCCGGGAAGTTCAGTTCATCAATATTGGCAATGGCCAGGTAACCGAGACAGACCCAGGGCCCGGGGCGCGGGGAAACGAGACTCCACACATGCACATCGAGCAGCCGACGGGTCAGCGACGTAGGAGCGAAACCAGGTAGGAGTCATTCCTAGTTGCTATGTTAGATTTGATTTGCCCTTGTGTGGCTGGTGCAGCGCAGGCTTGCTCCTGCAAGGCACGGCGAATGCTGACCCAATTCAGCCAACTACTAAGTAAGGTGCTTAACCCTGAGCGCACTGGTAAGCACTTTTCCAGACCACAGCTGAAGAGCTCAGCACTTGAAGGACAGGTCTGTAAGAATCCAATCCTTAATAAATACAACACAGTAAGATGCCGGAGGCACATATGGGGCAGACGGTGTCAAGAGGCCAGCCGGCAGGCAGCGTCCCGCCGGGAGCTGCAGTGCCCCGGGAGCAGAATGCCACATCCAGAGCAGCCTCTTCTCTCCCCTCCCAGGCGGCCTTCGCGTCCTCAACGGGACGCAGTAATTAAGCCGACATGGAAGAACACAACCATTCTTCAAAGGGCTAGCAGATTGTTTGGGGATTTCTGCAGCAGTTGCACGGCTGCACTCGGGGGGAATGTGAGCATCGGGCAAGAGAAAAAAGGAAAAGGAAGACAGCAGAAGCAGGGGGAGAACAGCAAGTGAGGAAGGAAGAACAGAGGAGTGTGACGGGGAGAGCGCGCAGGAAAGAGAAAGCCAGGGCAGAAGAAAAATCTGTTCTCTCTGCATCAAGTAGCACAGAGAAAGTCGGGAAGGAACAGAGCACATCTGCCGCTTCGCCAACACAGATGTTCAGAGAGAAACGTAGCTGGCGTGAGACTGAATTGTGCTGGACTGTAGGTTTAAAGTCCCCACAAATGCTGTGCCGAGGGCAGGGATTTTCAGATCACGAGGTGTCCTCCTTAGCGACTTGCTTGCAGAAGAAACGCGTGACGTCTGGCATTATCAGCTCTTGCTCTGACTCTCGCGACGGGGACCCGCTGTCCGAGCAGCCAGCTCCCGCCTAGCACCTCAGATAAATGATACAGCCCCCAACGTAAGAATTACACAAGCGACCGCGCTACTTAAAAGCAGGGTTGCGAACGAAACAGAGAGTAAGATACACCGTTAAAAGCCGTTTGGTTTCTCAGGGTGAGCAGAGGGCCCTGCCCTGTGCGCAGGGCGGTCAGGGAGAGCCCCAGTTGGGTTTGGTCAGAGTCCCTGACCGCTGAAACCCTGCCCGTTAACGGGAGACACCGGAAATCACAGCCACCTCCAGAAGCGGTATGATACCTCGTGTACATAATACAATTTACAAGCAGTATCAATATTATTGTCAGGATATATAAATTGCAAGCTTAGGAGGAAGCCACAGAAAGACACGCAGCAAGCGGCACTGCTTGGGAGGAGACGGGACGGGACTGAAAGCCGAAGAGCTGCAGGATGCTGGCCTGCGGTATCTCACTGTGTGCGTTCGGGACAGCGCTCCAGCGGCTTGCACAAGGCGAAGCACGGCGGCAGGTAGAGCCCAGGCACCCGCTCGTGGGTACAGCAGTGCCTGTGCCTCGGGCAGCTGAATGTGAAAGGCAAGGCCGGCGCACCGTGGAAAAACTCCTGTGAGTTAGCGGGGAAATGGAGGGGGTTTGGCGTGTGCTGTGAAACCTGAGGGCCACCCACGGGACACCCTTCAGCCTTCCTGGCTCCTGTTTACCAACTGCATCACAGGCGGTTGGTGTTTGGGGTTGGAGAGAGCAGGGCAACAGGAGGAGCGTCGCTGCTCGCAGGCAGGAGAGCACGCTCATGTTCAGAGGCAGCTTCTATCTTTATTTCTAAAGAACTACGGTTGTGGGGTGATGGAGCAGTCTGCGGTGCTCTTCGTGCACCGTGCGCTAGAAGCTGCTGCCCAGCTGTGCAGGAAAGGAAAGCAGATCCGATCCCACACAGCGCTGCCGGGGACCCAGGTCAGTGCGTGTGCTGGACTCACTTCATTGAAAATATTTACCAAACACGTTTATGGCCATGGTTTGGCTTTGGTTTCATCCACATCGTAACAAATACATTTCCAGAAAAACACAATGAGGAAAACATCCTCTGAGGTAAGGAGCAACAGAGAGATAAGTCAGATTAGGAAGACAACTATTAATAGCAATTATGCTTTAATGACTGTGCCTAATCTCTTTGAACCAGCAGTTTCTAGCGTGTCCTCTACCAGACAAAGAACTTAATTCTTCCATGTTCGATGAGATGCACAAGGAAAATGAGTGGATCTGCTTCGAGCAGACTCACTAGCAGCCAGATATAAAACTGCTTTCAGAGTATGGACATAAACCACGCACGAGACAACGCCGCCTCGAAGAAAGGCAGGAGTCGTTCTTTATAGGTAGAACACTGCACGCGAGTGTAAACAATCCTAACGCTTCTCTGTGTCTCAACAGCTGCTTCTCCAGGGCAGGGGTGTGATGTTCCCAGGCTGCTGCCACGAAATTCCGGGCATAAAAAAGGCACTGAAAAGGACATGAAATTGTCTAGACAGGGCGAAGCATTTCAGTACTGCTGGAAGGAAACGTGGACCGTGGCTCGGAGCCATGGCTTAGACAGCATTGGATGTTCGTACTGCCCAGAAATCCAGGCTCGTAGCAGAGGCTTGAGCCAAGGAACACATTCAACTTCTCTGCGTATTGACCCTCTTCAGCGGCAGCGTGGTGGACGGGCAGAGCCCTCTCCAAGCGCTTCCCTCCACCGTAGTCTGAACCAGGACAAAACGGGCAAGGCAGCAAAAAAACAGTTCCACCGATCCCTGCCGTGGTCACGTATCCTCACAAATGTTTGCACTTCGTGATTATAAAGTTTAAGCTATAGCTAAAACTTTAGTTAGTTGTAGCTAAAACTAAAGTTTTAGCAGAAACCGAAGGTGACAATTAGCTTGTTAGCTGAGTACAACTGCGTTGTGACCGTACACAACGCACGGAGGAGGCCCCACTCAGAATTCGTAACATTTTCCAGTGCAACTTCATACGCTTGATACCCCTTTGTGGGTATCATCTCAGGAGCCTATTCCCATTCTGTCCTATTCCCCCACTGTCTTTGGGGTAATATTTTTAATCGTAAACTTCAACAGTGTTAGCTTTTGAAAAATATTGAAGTAAATCAAAAGCAAGCAGACTTGTAAAAAAAAAAAAAAGATACTACATTTCAAAGCATTTTCCAGTCTTGCAAATGCTGGATGTTGGGTTAACGCAACCGGATAGGACTTGGGGACGAGGGGGAAGTGTCTTCTTTCTTCTCCATCAAAAACTGATGAACTTGCTTGTCTAATGCTAAAAATTAATCACTTTGCACATCTGAATTAACAGTCCTACCAAGCACTGTGGAACAATTGACCTTTCCTTTGAAATCACGCATAAATCTAAAGTGTACAGAAAGATTAATTGTTGTATCTATGTCAGAACTGCTACCAATAATTTGAGTGTCTTGCCCAAATTGAAGAGATGCTCCAAGATCAAACTCGGCACAAAGACGTCGAAAGTCAACACACTGGAATGGCCAGAATAAAATCCTTGCAGGGGCGAGGAAGGTGAAACTGCCAGCAGACAAAGAGGCTTCTCTGCAAGCCGCGACACCCTGGGAGCTCATTTTCAGCATACCTGGCAAGATGAGAGCCGCCGGGATCTGTACGCACGGGCTCTCTGCAATTTAAGCCACCCTTAAAAAGAAATTAAATAAAGAACCTGCTTGTGAAGAGAAAGGGATTCACGCTGCGCTTCACTCGGCAGCGTGATGGAGCGGGCAACACATAGGGGCCACCCCACAGCAGAGNGGATCTGTACGCACGGGCTCTCTGCAATTTAAGCCACCCTTAAAAAGAAATTAAATAAAGAACCTGCTTGTGAAGAGAAAGGGATTCACGCTGCGCTTCACTCGGCAGCGTGATGGAGCGGGCACACGTAGGGGCCACCCCACAGCAGAGCCCAGCCGCAGCGCGACTGCGGGCACGCAGGGCACAACCGGGATGGAGCCGCGGTTCTCCAGCGTGCAAGGTGCCTGTTGCCTGATCCTGGCTCAGAGCACGGACGGTCCCTGCAGAGTGGGTCGTGGAGAAACTGAGAGGAAGCATTCAGGCTCAGAAAGGACCGAATGAGAGGCACACTGCAGGCTTACGAACAGAAATATCTCCAAGTAAGCACCTGAGAGTGACCAGACCCTTAGCTGTTCTTTGGGGAGGAAGCACAGTAACTCAGCGAACAGCAGGACTGAAGGCACCTGATTTCCGAAGCATCTGTGTTCTGCCCCTTCATACACCTGCCGATGGGTCTCCAGTCCTTCCCTCACCCTCCAGCTCAATGGGAAAATCGCTCGGTGCCTGTCTGACAACAGTTCCCAATTTTCTTGGCACGCTGAGGAACTCGAGGTTGTGCAGACCTGCACGCTCCTGCCGCAAGCGGACAAGAGGCACAAAAGCTCTCGGAGGGGGACTTGCAGACAGACAGATGGCGTGACCGCAAAGCTCCATTTCTTGGAAAAACTGGGCTAAAAATGTAGATCACTGTAACAGAAAGCCTTGAGGAACAGGCTCGAGAAGCTGTACTAAAACCATCTGAGGATGAGGGTGACCTTTCTGGAATAATCACTCCTCTGTGGCCGCCTGCCGTTTGCTCCTCCCTTTATCCGCAGCAGGATCGTGCCCTTGGTGTCTGCTCTTCGGCTGAAGATGCCTTCGGCGCTGCACAGGGGCACCCGGCCCACGGCAGCAGCCCTGCGCATTCAGCTGTGCCTGCGCGTAGCACATCTTCACGCACCCTGCGCACTGCGGTGCTGTTAAACTGGGAGGGTTTATTATTACACCCCAGTCACTCTGAAGTAACTGAATTATCTAAGCTTTGGTTGAACCAATTAACTGATGTACTACGCGACTCTCGCTTTCTGAAATGAAGGGTCTTGCTTTCCGCTCCTGTCTCACTGTGAAAGTGAGTTTTTTAAACACTTCAATTAACTTTTCGAGATGGAGTATCTGTTGAAGCAGCTCGGGTGGTGAGAAGTGGATGTTGCTGCATGTGGTGCTAACCAAGGAGAAAAATCTCCACGGTTGTGAGGATGAGGGGGGCTTAGAAAAACATGTCCTTCTTAGGATACACTAGTGTAAAGGCAGGGAGGCCTGCTGGCTGACCTGCTGCTCTTCTAAACTATGGCTGGAAAGATGAAGCAATCAGGAGGGAGCCCTTTCAGAACGCGCTGGCTGCGGTCCTCCTCCGGGGAAGCCAAGGATGCGCACACACGCGTGCAGACCGACCCCAGCACTGCCCCGTCCCACACGGGAACACAGCGTTCCCTCGATCTGCTAAACGGTCCCTTCAGAGCTCCCCCCGTTCTGTCGCGACGCAGCACGAGCGGATTGTCCTCACCGTCGGTGGTTCCGCAGAGACAGAAACCGGAACGTGCCCAACGTGGAGCCTGGTGCTGCAGGGCCCTGCAAGAGCAGGCAGCAGAGCCCCAGGAGTCTAACGTGAATGATCCCCATAGCAATGACCTCGTGAGCGTTTGTTACAGGAAATTACAAGAGCACAGACCTTGAGTAGTTCGCCGCAAACTAAACAGCCATTGTGCCGTCTCTTACGTGGACCTGAAGGTTGTACTATGTTACAAAGGGAAGTAATTGCGCCTGCCCATACAGGCAAGGTGATAAGGAACACAGGTCAGCGTGTGGTGTGTGGTAAATAAAACTGTATTTAATGTAAATTATCTCCCAGTGTTTCTATCTAGAAATCAACAGTGAATCACAGGGGAGCATCATGGATTAATTCTGATTGGCGCTTGCAGTGCTATGAAGGATGAGATATTATAAATGATACTCTAAATGAAAGAAATTAAAAAAGGAAGCAGATTAAATTACGCAGTTGTTACTAATGTTTACAAACGTGATACTGAATCGCACAACCTACACACTTTAGCTGATTTTAAATTTAAATTCCTTTTCTTATAGCAGCGTTTGAGCTCCTGTGGTTATAGCTGAGGGCACACGCTGGTGCTGGTCAAACGAGATCGCCCAGCATTTCCTCTGCTGAGCGCACCAGCGCACAGCGGTTGGGCTAAAATATGTCAGGCTGGCATGAGGTCACAGGAGTCCTGGTGGCGCTGCTCCCCCGTCTGCCCCAGCCTGCCCGGGACATCTCCGTCGGCACTCCCACCGGACGTCCCTGTGCAGTCCACCGGCCCTCTCCACTGTGGCTTTAAATAGGAAATCGGCAAGCGCAGCCTCACGCAGGGCTGCTGCCTGGGCACGCTCTGTGCCCTGTGCGGGCACCCCACAAAGCAGCACTTTCACCGGGCAAGAACAAGGGCAGTAAGGGAGCAGGGCCACTCTCCATGGGCAGCAGAAAGGAAGCAGACCCTCTGGCAGGCTGGAGAAGGCAGGAGCAGGAGGCCTGCAGCACGTTCTCTTCCACAGCACAGCCTATGCGCAGAAGCAGCCGGGCTGACACGGCTCCTGCTAGCGAGGACAACGAGCCGTCAACGCAGGCCAGCCCAGGCGCGGGGCTTTGGAGGACTCGACGTCCATGTGGCTCCCTTGGCCACCTGAGCCATGGTCCTGTCTGTCGCAAGTGACTCCGAGGCCGAGGGCACTCTGCTCCCCAAGCCCGCAAGCTTCCACCCCAGGTGGCTGCTCAGACACTGCCCTCTCAAGCCAGTCTCACCCAACGACTTGCGGTAGGGAAGAGGAAGGGAGAGAGGGATGAGGGGTGGTTACACCCCAGATGCACACGGAATTTGCACTCCCCGGTATTTTGGGACTCCAGCTAGATGCAGCGATGAGATGAGGGCATTGAGGGCATCTTAGTCTCTCAGCTGCTGCATAAGCAGATTAACTTTACATGCGGCTGATCCATGGAGAAATGGATCAGCAGGAGTCCCTGACAAAGACAGATTTCTCTCAACTCACATTCTGCTTGCTCACAGCAAACACCCTGGATGATGTTATTTACATGACCTATCTTCTCTGACTTGCATCACTTTACTACTCAACCTCCAGCCCGGGCCGCAGCCATCCCATTAAATAAGGCCCACTGCTGAAGCAGCCCTGATGGTCATTTTTCTTCCTGATCTCTCTGTTCCCCCCAGGAACGCTCTTGATGCCAACCGCAGTCCACTGGAAAAAGGATTGAGAAGACAGACTAGTAAACCAACTGCTGTGAAAAGCTCCATCACTCTTCCTCATCAGAGGAGCAAGGTCTGAGCTCCCACGCGCCCTCCAAGAAGGAGGGAGTGAGGTCAGAAGGTGTGAGCCCCGCTCTGCTCTCAGGAAGAGAGAAGCTGGGTCTTGAAGAGACCGCTCCAGTCTCTCCCGGTCAGCAAGTGCTGCGATGGGCTGCTCCGCTCCTTGGGAAGCTCCCGTGTGCGCAACAGGTACTGTAAGGGCAGGGAGGAGGACAGGGGGAAAGGCGTCTCCAGGAGAGGGAAAGCAGCTATGGCCGTTCAAGATGTCTCCCTACGTCCACCTGTCCTCCCTTTTCATCTCCCACGCAGAGCCTGGCACGATGCGCCTCCTTCACAGCAGCATTCCCAAGCCCTGGTCACGAGGCAGCCTGGCTGTCCCCCATGGCATTTGCCTTTCCTCACTGCTGTAACAGCTTCCCGTGAGAAGCTCCTCGTGGTAATGGCTTGTCTTCAGTGCCCTTCTCATGCTCTGAGTGGTTTGAGTCAGCTCACCCCGAACCGTCGGTCCAGAGCAACTCTGCCGAAGCTAATGGAAATTTACTGCAGTGCATTCAGTGGAGTTATTCCAGGCTCGCACCATGGAAGTGGGAGCACGACTGACCCTCTTGTTCTGCATCTCTTGGCTCAGAGGGCTTAATTAGACTGAACATTTACAAAAACATAAAATTCAGTGATGAGAGGGAAGCTATTTGGCACTTAAAGAGCAAGAAAAAATGTGCAGCAGGTATGTGGCAGAGGACAAGGAGCAAAGGCACGACTAGGAAGAATCGTATTCACAGCGGTAAGGAAATAGGAATTTTCTCTGGAAGCGCTATTTAAGACATTTGTAACCTAATTTAGCACATCAAAGACTGTTCAGTTTTTCAGCACTCTGGATGGATGTGGTACTTCAGGCCAGCTCTAACTTCCAAAGACACAAGTGCGTCCCTGGACTTAATGGAACCATTTGCTCTTGAAAACGTATCACATAACCGACCTACGTCAGCTTTTCCTTAACCTGGCTCGGTATTCCTTTTGCTTTTGGGGGAGCATCTACACAACACCTGCTTCCATTTCCTTTAAAATTAGAGACACAGGTTTTACTACAGTGATTTATGTTTAACAGACGGAGAAGAAAATTGGGAAGCCGCCTTGTCCACCTGAAAGCATGTATCCTGTGTGCTACCCCGCTCAGGAAGGACTCCAGCAGCTCCAGGTTTTAAGGCTTCTGCAAACCGTACCCACCTGATCCGTGCCCAGGCACACCACTGAGCTGGTAGATTGCTGCAAAGAGTTTCCCCTTTTCTCCTTCTCCTCCTCCCCTGCACAGGCTCGCGGTGCTGCTCCCCGCTCTCTGGAAGGTTCCCAGACCACAGAAGCCCCAGGGAAGATGCCCTCTGCGTTATGTGACGAGCGTAATGGGAGTAGTGTTGAGTACAGCTCTGTGCTGGAGAGGCAGTAAATATCAACTGTTGCAATGGCTGCTATTTTCTCAACACCTGAATTGAATTAGAAATGCATGCTTTCCATACGATTGAAAATATGTTAATGCACAATGCGCATGGACAGCTCTTCTACTCCTCGGCTCAATAAACTGTTGCTTTTCCTGTACCGAAGTGCCAATTCCTCTTACACCAATAAAGATAATCTGCCAAAATTCTGACCAGTAGTTCATCATTCAAATCCTGGGTTTTCTACTGTGAAGGAAGAAATAAGTACAGGAGATTCTCAAGTACGATGAAACGTGCTTTCCAATCCATGTGTTGAAATAATACTAATTTCTTTTTTGTTTAGGACAAAGGGAGGTATTCTTAAAATATACTTGGGAATACAAAGGCATATTTCAAGTTCAGGTCATGGTTTGACACACAGAGCAACAATCTATGACACCCAGTTTGTGGCTTTCTTAGTCTACAGGGAAAAAAAAACAGAAAAAACCAAACCCGCCTAAACTAGGAATCATAACTGCAACCTACACGAGGCACAAAAACAGCAGAAGGAATTGGTCCAGTGAGACGGTGGCACTCCTGCACCCAGACACACGAACCGCGATCACCTGCTTGCAACAAATTACTCTGCGTTTTAGAGCTCTTCCCTTGGAATTGCCATTTCCAATTGTCTTCCAGAGCACGAGCGGGAAATAGTAACTGCCATTTGCGTGAGAGTTGGGAAAAGCACCAGAATTAGCCAGGCTGCAGTAGCACTCCTCACGGCCCACTGAGCGCTCGCTGAATCTCTTAACCCTTAATAAGCATTTGGCCTTAATTGCCCATTTTATCTTACCCTAGTACTTACACGGTAATTGATGGACATTGCTCGCAGCAGAGTTTCATAGCTCTGCAGCGCCGATGCAAAGCCTTGCTTCGGTTCCTGCGCCATCGGATCCGCGGCTCATTGTGCGGAGGTGCCCGGCACCATCTCGTGCTGGGACGCCAGGCTGCAGCAGGACCGCGCGTGCGCTGCCGCCCAAGACCTCACACCGTCCCTCCGACATGCAGCTCTCCCTCGTTACGCCAGCTCTCAGCGGCTGGAGTTAAAAAATCTCCCCAAAACTTAAGGTCAAACTGCCTTGGGTACTGGACAGAGCCCTCTATAAAACAGGAGTTCGGGGCAGAGCCAGACAAATTTCAACTTGAGCCTAAGTGGTTTCGTCTGTAAAATGCAGGCTATACTCAACTCCCGTAGGTCTCCCAGCAGTGCACCTTACAGGACTGGTTCCAGAGAGATTTTGTTACGTGAACCTTTACGTATTATGGCAAAACCGTCAGGGTTTTTGTTGCAGAGAGCAGAAGATTCCCTGATGAAGCTGGGGATGCTTAAGTGCTTTAAAATCTTGGCCTTGAGCTGTTCCTAAACTTAGTACAGGCAACAGCAAACGTAAACCTGCCACCATCCCAACCACTTCATAAATCAATTACTTCAGCAGCGCTCGTATTATCAAATTAATCTTTCTAAAAAGATGATTCATGACAGTCTGTTAGAACCCAGCACCCGTCTATCAGAAAGTATCTCAATATAATCAAATGTACCAGACAGAAGATTTTTTTGTTAATAAGACATGCTTCTGTAATGGAGAACTGTCTACTACCTTTTCGAACCTCATATGAAGTACAGTTAAATTAAGTCTACTGTGACTAGCATAATTTTGCAGATGGAGCCTTTATTAGGAGGCAATTCCAGCAACCGTGGTTGAGAAACGGCTTCGTTGTCCTGGAGAGTAAAATTACAGAGTACCTGCCCTTGGAACATATAAACGTTTATATTGTGACCTTAATCATCTGGGGAAAGGGAGGCAATGCCTACATGCTGATCGGTTTTCTTGAAGCTTTAAGGGCACGGTCTGAAACTTGTATCATCCTGCACCCTAATTGCCACAAACCAATCCAGTAACAATTAGCAACACACAGATATACTTGGGTGTGACTTCCAGAACAATCGTATGTGCTCCTGGAGGCAATGCCGGTATTTGCATTGCCTACAATTTTTTAATAAAAAAGCTTACATTTTTTTTTTTAAGATGCTCCAAGAATTTTATTGGCCGTAGTAAGGCCTTTGAAACCTGGCACAGCAATGCCCCCTCCAGCTAGAGAAGTCTTTTCTTTGTCCCATGAAATCTCATTTATATCTAGCAGAGTTAAATTTTAAATTATTATTTTCCTGCTCTGCTTGTGTTCCCCAGCAACAAACCAAAATGGTAATTGAATATGAATGTTTTGCGAAACCACAACCACACTGTAAGACAAAAGAACCGCATCACCACTGCATTGAAATACTTGTCTTCACTCTCGCTGAGCCTCAGCTGCTTCTTCACAGCGCGTGCAACCTTTTCCAAATCCCCAAAAGCTTTCTGCACCTCGGCAGGGGCCACAGCTACACCCATCTCTAAGGATGTTTGGGGTTTTTTTCCCCTCTGGGCTCTCTGCAGGATTTACAACCAGCTCTCCTCCTCCCGCACTGTGCACCAAGTGGCATTCTCCTCTGCAAGCTTCCCAAGCGTGCGAGGGAGCACTCAGGTTTTCTGCAGGCGCGGTTTTGAGGCGCAGCCCGTAACATGCTCCGTTAGGCACGTCTGAATCTCGCCCTTGGCGCCCGCTCCAGCCGGGCTCCGCGGGCACCCCAGCAGCTGCGGCTCTGCTCCTTTCAAGTCCATCTCTTTCCAGGGAAATCGCAGCAATGCTTTCCCCTTTCTGCAGCCCCTCCTGCTCTAGGGGAAAAGGGGCTTTTTTGTCTCTCGGCACCTGCTCCGTGCCTGCCCAGCTCAGCCTGCATCTCCCGGGAGTTCCTTCGGAAGGAGCTGAACAGAGCGGCCATCCTCGGCTGCCAAAGAGTCAGCTTCTCTCTGAAGCTCCGGTACAAAGCCGTTTCCAGTGCAGCGTTCACTCTTCATTTCCCACACAGACAGTTCTTGGGTATTACATTGCAGACAGGAGTCTAAATCAATGCTTTGCCTTTTCAATAATTATTCGCTCCTGTAGGAGTTCCTGCCAACATTTGTGTTTTTTATCCTTGCTGCAAATGTCATTTGTTATTAAAGGAATTGCACAGGCCCCTCAGAGCAGCATACATGGTCGTGACTGCTTCTGTCAAAAAGGAAAACAAACTTACTTATGTGGAAATGCCGTTTAGAGAAAACACCTTTTTTCAAAATGCCAAACTCTGCACTGAATCTCCCCAGCGGCTTCTCACGAACAGATGTGCCTCCTGCTCCTGACCTGGATAGGAGCTTCAAGCCAAACACTATTCCCCGGACACAGCCGTACTCTTCAGACTAGTTTTTCTTCAGAAAGTGCTGCCATTTGATGAGTCAATCCCAGACGCTCCTTGGCTTGTTTTCATAATGCAACACGTTACAGGAGATTGATTATGATACCTCACTCCAAATTACTTATTCTCAGAAAGATTTCCAAATCCCAGATGCCCATAAATAAATTTAATACCATTTCAGCTATTAAAAAAAAAAGTACCGATCCTATTGCGCCTTCTTTTCAAGTTGTTCCAAGCGTCGTCTTCATCCTTAAGAGACAAAAGCAAACATTTTCCTTAGATGTCAACATGCCTTAATTGTCTTCTGCAGCCAGAGTTAAATTTTATTTCAGAGATGGGAAAGATGTAGCTGAGACGCTTATGGATCACAATCGGGGCCAAGAAAGTGGTTCTGTGTCTCCTGGCCCCCCCTGCCAATATTCCTTACCTCAACCCAGGCATCACAATCCATTTCGTCTTTCTTCCCCCCACCCTTCTGTTTTCTTCCCTGCTTTCCCTCCCATTTCTTTTCTTTCCCCCCTCCCCGTACGTATTTGATTTGGTTTGCAGAGCTTTAATTCCTACTGCACGTTGCCCACCATCCCTATAAAATGATCCCTTGCCGCGTAAATCTACCCAAGGATGTGCTAAAAAGAGAAGCCTGAACGGATGGGCTGCCTGTCTGACCTCCCACTCGGGAGTTCCCCTTCTTGTCATTACTCCCAAGGATAAAAGATGCTTTTGATGCATGATAGGAGTGTCCATACAGTTGTTCAAATCCAGCAAACTGAGTAAAAATAAGGCAGGAAAAGCAGCAGCACGGAATCTGACTAGCCAATACGCACTGCTTTCTTACAACATACACTTGTAACGTGCACACACGTGCGCGGGCACACACGTGTGCTTGGATGGGAAGACGTGAGCTTCCATAGCTTTCTTCTCTTCTTTTCATGCCCTCTCTATCAGCAACCGTCTGCTCCTCCACGCCTTCTCTGCGATGATACGAGGGAAGCAGCACCTGAGCTTTCCGAAAGTGGTGGAAGAGTGGGAGCCACTTGCGATTTTGACAAGACAGATCACTTCACCCCTAGAAGACACACAGTCGCTTCCAAGACACATGTCGTTACGAAACCTCAAAACATTGCTTAATCTGCCACCTTCTTGTAATGAGTTTTGATAAAATCTCCCATGAAGAAAGAGTTGTCAGGAAAGTACACAATTGCTCTAACACAGCATCAGATGGAAAGGTGTACAGGGAAACTGATGTCAACAGAAGTATGCCCAAGATTTATCACTATATGTCACTATTTCTTCGTCTTTATGCCTTGCTGTTTCGCTTTAAGAGAAGGAAATGTCTTGCCTTCTTGCTGTGGGCTGTATATGGTACAGTGCTGGATACACTAAGAGATCTCAAGACCAAAACACAACCCCCAAAAGGTCTCAAAGGTATGCTCCAAAATGACCACCCACAGGTCCCCATAAACTGTGCTCGAACTGAAATGAACTACTTTTACCAGCTGCTGTTCTTGCAAATGACCAACCACAACTCTTAATAGATTCAGCTCTAAGAGAAGCAGGTGGTAGCCACTTTGCAAGACAACCGCACTCTAAGCATCTATGTCATCCACCAGTGGAAACAACCACTGAAAAAACCCCTCATACCCCAAAACACACCATTCCCCTGCTAGAGTGCTATTTTGCTTTTAATAGCTTGCTGCTTTAACTGCAGTCTTACAACTCTACGTGGAAATTCTAGCAGGCTCTGCTGCTCACTTTGACGGTTGCTCAGCTTACCGACAGATGGAGCATGTTAATCGTTTTTTAAAGTACAAGCTAAAAGCCTGGGCTAACTTACGTTCTGTATTCAGAATATTTGTAACAAATACAAACTTGTAATACATGCAAAAAAAAAAAGCTTCGTTCTGTTGCAGCTGGAAGGAAAGAGTATCTTAGAATATTTAATTACATACTTTTAAAATCACTAATTTTCTGTAATGCTGAATAGATTAATAAATCAGTGTGTCCTCTCACGCAGTATTCACCATTCTAGATCTAATTATACGTAAAAATTTTAACTCCACAGTTGTATTTCCACTATTCAAGAAGACGAAAAAAGTCTGAAGCGAGTCAGGGCAACACCCCAGCCAGAAAACACAGAATGAAGCCCCAGAAGGCGATTCGGCCTAGGAGTATTTCCTCACGGCTCCCCTTATTAACAGAAGAATAATTCAAGCAAATGAATACAGCTCTGGATCTATGGCCACGGCTGGACCTGATATAACGCAGTCAGAGCTGATGGAAACATACGCCAAACTCAGCAAGGTGGCCCGAGGGAGGCTCTCCAATTCCACCCCGGCACCCTCTGCCTCCTCGTGCTGCCCCACTTTCTGGAGGCCAGGCTGCTCGTGTCGGCTGCTGGGTGGGTGGGCGCCCGTCTCCTCCCCAGGCTCAGAATCCCTAATCTCACCCTCCAGCGTACTTCACTGAAATTACTTTCATCAAAATCCTTGTGATCTTCACGGCCAAACCAGTCACCCGTGTTCTCAAAATTGGCCCCAAATGCCCTGCTCAGCCTCAGCCGGGTCCCCACCGGCACCATCCCGCACGGCCAGGAGCGCCATTTAAGATGAGAGCCGGGCACTGCACGCACTGCGCCCTGGGCACACCTCAGATCTCCTCTCTAGCTCTGTCACCCGAGCATTCAGAAACAGCCTTCTGGGTCTCCTTTGTCACCTTGCCTCGCCTGGCACCGCCAGAGCATCCCGGTGCTGTTGCCACCCCTGCTCAGGCACTGCGGGCCCACGCTGTGCTGGTGAGGGCTGCTCTCCACTCACCCTCCCTTCTGCTGCTCCCTGACAGCCTCCTCCTCCAGCAACGTCATTCTCAGACACAGCTGGTTTGGATTCTGATAACTTACGGATGTTGTTTTTTCTGTCAGCATCTGTTTTCTTCCACTTGAACTCAAATCTCAGCCTGTTTTTCTGTCAGTTCCTCCTGAATGCCCAGCTACTATCTTTATAGAGAGCCTTTTCCCTCAGCTTTGAGTTAAAATTATGCACAAAAAATAAGTGGATGTATCTAAGCTTATCTTCCATTTTAAAACTTGCTTTGGATCCTGAAGGGATCAAAATACTTGACTAGAACAACAACTTGAGATTTTTTTTGCTGGTTTAAATGATAAAAATGTGACGGCAATAACAACACAGAAGGCTAGTTCTAAAAATACCACACGCAGGGCTCTTAAAATTTTCAACTTCACAGCAGAAGGGAAAAAAAGAAGGGAAATAAATAATCAGCAATCCCTTTGCAAAGTAAAATATCTGAAGGGAAAAAGAAAATCAAATGCGTACGATGCATTTCATCAGCAAAACCACCCTACTTAGCGAAACCAACCAAAGAGAATGTCTGTGACTTGCGTCTAAACGCTGCGGCAGGTGATGATGCCCGAGCAGCTTTGGAGCAGCGCTTTGCATGCGATGCAGCAGGCTATGCCGGGCAACAGCCGGGGCAGTCTCAGGTACTTCAGTCAGCATGCGTGTTCCTGAAAGTCAGTGAGCCTTTCTGGCACTTCACCGCGTGCCTGTCCATTGCTATACATGCCCTAGATCCGTACAGGAACCGATGAAATGTGTTTTCCCCTCGGCCTGTCTGGTCTTAGAGCACCCAGAAGCACTCGATTTCTCAGTTACACTTTTGACCACCGCACGCGTTTTTCCAGCGCGTGACCGTCGCCTAGCACGGTATGCCCTCTGCTGAGAGCAACTTCTACTTCCAAAATATTTTTAAATGTTTTCTGCTCACCACAGTGCTGATTAACACACCAGGAGAGAGGACGCATTTTCAGGTTATCAGCATTCAGGCCTTGAATATGAAAAGCAGGGCACGCAAGAATACATTGCTCTAGGTAGTAACAGCACATAGACTAAAACAGCACTTTCTTAGCTTATGAAGTTACTTTGAATGTTTTCTTCCCTTATAAATATGTCTCACATGCTGCAGCTTACACTCCTCTGCAATTACCACTCAGTTCTAACCATCATTCCTTGGAAAATGTTAACACTTTCCAGAATAACTATAATTTTATATTATCAAATCTCTCCACATTTTTATGACATCCTAGTAATGCTAACAGAAAATTAATTCAATTACATAAATTCATTTTTCTTCTTCGTGACTTACAAAAAAAAATCATCAATACTGGCTGCATTACTTTTTCTTATCTTAACGAGTACACTGTAAGAGTTTGCTGTTTTATTACTGTTCTTTTGTTAAATAACACTTGCATACATTAATACTATCAGCAGCAGACAACTGGTCTACAGCGGCTCAGCAAACGGCAACCCTGGTCTGAAGAGACGCAAGGGTAAGTTCTGAATCCTAAGCGAACACGTCTTCCCTCCGCAGCTCCCCTCTCCCCTCCAGACTTCACAGCCTGGCAAGGAAAAGCTGTTCCAGACTGGTACTTTGGGGTTGCTGCAGCATTTACCGAGAGCCACGCTTGCCCCTGCAGGAGCACCATTGCCGGACGGTGTGTTGCAGCACCTCGCTACACCATCTGCCAGTCATCGCCCACGTTCTTCACGCTTCGCTGTTTCTTCCAGGCTCTACGCTCCCCAGAACACCTCACTTATCCCCAAGAGGACCACGTCCCAGGGGTGGTTTTGCATAGCTTTATGCTTTGGCTCTCAGTTCCAGAAATACGTTCCTGTAGCAATGGCCACAGGACGTCACACGGAAGGTCCATCCGTTCTCTGAGTCACGAGGAGCAAGCGCTTAGGAGCAGAAGTACACGGTGACCTCATGTACCCTCGAAGTACAGGTTAGGAACTCAGTTTGAATCTCAACCATGCATTTAGCAGTCCGTCAGGAACTGCTCCTCTACTGATTTACGTAACACCTTTCAAAATTCATTCGTATTTTTGACCTCCACAACTTAGCGCTGGTGATGCACAATTAAATTGTGCCGTGTGTGGAAAAAGCATGCCCTTCTCTTTAATCCTGCTGCCTAGTCATTTCACCCAGTGTCTGTTAGTTGTACTGGCAAAAGCAACACTAAATAATCTCTCCTATTCAGCTTCTCCATACCATTCATCATTGCAAATATCGTTATCGCAGTCCTTCTCCCTGTCCTCCTTCCCAAATCCCCTTGCTATCTCCTCCAACAAATCCATCCCACACCTTTGGCTTCTAGAGTGTTTCTGATGTGACCCGTACCGGGCATGAGTTCCTAATACTCTGCCTTGAAACAATCTCCATGTTACACATGAGTATTGCCTCCCGTTAAATAATTTTGACGAACCTCCTCGTTTTGCGTAGCTCCCCTTTCCAAAGTTAAATGTTACTATTGCACATTTTGACTTTATTTCTATAAGGATGCTAAATGTGAATACCCTATGGCTACGTGTACAGAGCAGCTCTTCAACAGAAAGATCTGGAAGCATGTAAGGTTTTGATACGATCCCGAACAAATTTTCGTCTTCGCGTCCTTCAGTTTCTCCAAGATAGGTACAGTGTGTAAAACTTAATTCTTGTGCTTGCACTGTGTTTCACGACAATAACTATGCAGTGTGCACGACGGCTCACAGCGATGAGGTCAAGAGCCAAAGAAGCCAAGACAAACCATTCTGAAGGACTAGCCAAGACCCTGGTCAGAGGTTGAGCTGAAGATGCCAAGATATGTTATTCCAACGCACGATGTAAGATCACAGTCAGAAGCTCGGGAAGAGGGAGCGGGAATACAGCCTTTCCAACTGGGAAAAGACTAGGAACAGATCACAGGGCCTGGAACACGGCTGAAGTTAAACAGCAAATTAATCGGAAAAACAAAACTGCCTGGTATTGCCTCACCTCCCAGATACGCGAAGGCAACTGCAGAAAACGTGCAGGGGCCGATTCTCACCCAGGCTGGCACAGCTCCCTGGCGCTGTGGAGGTTGTTTACTGCCAGCTCTGGAGCGGGGAGTTCGCCCCAAGTCCAACAGAAACGGCTTAAACGGGAGAGGGGGAAATATCACTGAGCACTTCGTGAAGAGAGAAGGTTTCTAAGCAGACTTTTACAGGTTCATAAGAAATCAATGCCTGTGAGATTCAGGTACAGTTCTGAGCTCACAATTGTTACGTTTATATAGTGTTTACATTATTCAGACAAACATTTCCTTTCCCACAGTGTTCAGGTTTGCACGGATTAAGTGTACTCAGAAAAGAACGAGCTAACAGCTCTATCTAGCTTCACAAGGAAGTAAGAGTTGCAGCAACTAGATTTAGAACGTGAACCTACACCGCCATCTGCAGAAAGCAGACTGGCAAATTCATTGGCTACCAGTATAGCAGCAATTAAAAGTGCCAAAATGCAAACACTGGTATGCAAGTACGGTATAGAATCGGGTGGAGAAGAGAAAGGGACGCATATGCCGTGACACGAGTGCCACAGCTGACAGATTCTGCACCACACATGCTGTGATCTCAGGAAAGGCATCTATTTTACACTTCATGCCTTCAATACCATTCGTTTTCCTCCTTTTAGGAGGAAAACTGAACCCTTTCTGTTTCCCCAACACCATTTTGCAACCCGGACGTGCGGTGGCTGTGCCACGCACGCGCTGAACCACAGGCACTCGCTCCACCGCCGCTCTCCTGTCCGAGATGCTTGGGCACAGGAACGAATATTTAAATTCTACCACAGGGAAGGGGACAAAAAAAAAAGTCTGAAGCAGTAAAAACTCGCGTGTTTGACCCGGTTGTGACGTGCCGCCCCTCACACGCGGGGAAGCGGCCACGAAGCGCCCCGTGTTCCGGACCGCTCCCGTCCCCGCCACGCGACGTATGTGCCACAGCGAACGGCTTGTGAGGCGGTCTGATTAAGAATGACGGTTTCACCCGAGTATTTATTATAAAACCAAGAACCAACTGCCGCACGCCACTTCGAAGACGCGCCGTGTCTCTTCAGGGAAGAGCTTTCAGGAGAAGCGCTGAGCGTCCTACCCTGCCTCCCCTGCCCCCAACCCCTCCGGGTCCGTTATTGCGCCCGGGCGCGCCCCCTGGGGGCCCCGGTGCCC
>VZSC01007015.1:139259-176678 GCA_013398225.1 Steatornis caripensis | reverse complement strand
CCCGGCGCCCTGAGCGGCCCGCAGCAGCCCTCCCGGCCCCGCTTCTCCCCTCCCAGGCGCAGGCGGTGAGCGGGTGAAGCCCCCCCGCACCGCCCGGCGGCCTCCCCCATGGTGGGCTTCGGGGCCAACCGGAGGGGCGGCCGCCTGCCCTCCCTCGTCTTCGTGGCGCTGCTCGTGGTGATCGCCGTCCTCGCCTTCAACTGCTGGAACGCCTCGTCCCGCCAGGCCCTGCTGCAGGAGGAGGTGGCGGAGCTGCAGAGCCAGGCCAAGCGCACCGAGGTGGCCCGGGGTCGGCTGGAGAAGCGGAACTCGGACCTCATGGGCAAGGTGGACTCGCACAAGAAGCAGCTGGAGCAGAAGGAGGCCGACTACAGCCACCTGAGCAGCCAGCTGCAGGCCAGGGACGGCCAGGTGAAGAAGTGCGAGGACAGCAAGGTAAAGCGGGAGGGTCCCCGGGGGCGGCCGGTGTCCCTGCAGCCTCGGCAGCCCGAGGGGGAAGCGAGCCCCCCCAAAGGCACTGGTTCCCAGAACTGTGGTTGCTGCTGGGACGTTGGCGGTATGCCTGGGTTGCGGATGCACCCCAGGAAAGCGCTGAAACGTCCAGCAAAGGCAGCGTGTGTGCTGACAGTGGAAACACCCAGAGCTCGCTGCTTTCCACACCGCTGTTTTCAAACTCTTAATGAGCTTTCCTCCTCCGCTGAGGTGATTCGATCTTTGGTGATCAGTCAAAAAGCTATACGCAGCCTTAAAACTACGTTTTATTTGGCCCCAAGGGAAACGAAACGAGTGTAACGTTCAGGTGTAGCAGCCCAGAGCTTGTTTTCCCCGTCTCTCAAAATGCCCTGCACATCAGGGTCTGGTTCTTACACAGCCGATGTAAACTTGGGGGGGTGGGGGGAAATCTTGCTGCTGACATAACGTGTCATTGTCATTAGCTGTGAAGAGACGAGCTACTACAAAATTCAGCTTGCCCTTTTATGTGGAGGTGGCCTGGGGATTTCTTTTGTTGTGGAAGGGAAAATGAGTAAATGCATCAACTTTCACTGCTCCACTTGCATAATCATAACAGGCACCTCTTCACAGAGGCGCGAAGCAGACAACTTGTTGTGTTTGGTAGCGTGTACTCTATTTGCATGCAGTTCATAATTCTGCTAATTGAACGCTGTTTATCACAGTAGGATCTATGGAAATACCACAGTCTCAGGCTTCTTGCTGGCTGAGTTTGTTTTTCTGGCCCTTTCATATCACACTTGATGAGCGGTGAAAGAAAATGCGTTTAATTGTCGCAGGAACACTGAATACGCGCATGTCTCATTACAGACTCCTTCAAATTGATTTGATTTGTATTAAAGTTATGTTTTGTTTCCTACTGAACCGTTAAAATTAAGCCATTTGTGTGTTCAGCAATTTTTCTCTGAGATTGGCATAAAAAGCCCGATTAGATAGGTGATGGCGGATACCGGTGCTCTCCATTGGGAATCAGTGCAACTAACAGCATTGCGATTAAAAATATTATTGTGGTACTATAAAATCTAGTTTACTTTATAAAGAAGTACTCTATACAGATATCAAAATAGTTAGGCCTGATGAGTAAGAGAAGCTGAACTCAAAGCGGTTAGGTTTTAAAAAAGGTGCTTCCCCTTGTAAAAGACAGGAAACTAGTCCTTTTCTGAACTGCTGAAGGGTTTTTTTTAAAAAAAAGAACTCTTACATGCAAATAGATGGCAAATAGATTTAGTTGTTCGTTTCCCTCTTCAATAAAAGCCAGCATCCAAAGATGGTAGTAGCTTGAAAACACAGCAGGTGCTTGATCCGGGCACCAAGTTGGACCTGCCTTTCTCGGACCGTTGAGGGTGGTAAAATGACGTGAGTTGGTGGCTAGACGGGACAGATGAGTGGAGGAGGTCGCTGGAGTTTGGTGAGTGCCTTGAAACTGCCTGCTGGAGCAGCGGCTGGGGTGTTCAAGCAATGCAGGCAGGTGTGTGTAGTGGGGCTGTTCTTGATGTAGGTGACATTGATTTTGGGCTCCCTGTGTTCTTAGGGCGAAGAACCTGTTTCATGCATTATTGTAACTGACTGGCAGGTGTACAGCTCCACTGGTGGTACTCAAGCTAGCTATCGATTACTGGGCTGTATGGCAAGGCTCGCTTTTCATACAAGAAATTTGTATATTTTTTTGAAATCTGTGATGTTGTACTGCAGGACACCAGAAGAGAAACGCAAGTTCTAAGTCAGGGCGTCTCGCAAAAGTTGCTGGAAGCCACAGCTCCCTTTGCACATGGTGAAAACCGAGGTGCTCTGGAGCTACACCTGCCTGCTGACCTCTTTGTTGTTCGCCAGGAATCTGGCTGATCTTTCAATGCTCTCAGCATCTGGCATCTCACAGGGCAGAGCAGGAGGGGAGCAAGGGAGATGTGACTAGTAAACCTCACAAATTAATTTTATTGTCAGTTGTGTGCATACAGCAGTATACGCCCTGTATCTTCGTTCTTTGTTCCAGAAGCTGCCGTTTAAGGTCGTATAAGCTAGCAGCTTTTGAATATCCTCTCTTCTTTACTTGTGCTGAAAATGTTCCGTGTGCCGTAGTAGGCAAGAATAGCAGTATGTTTCAGCAATAACCAGCCACTGTCCCGTTCTCTCTTCTTCCCATGTGAGCTACAGCCATATTCTCAGTGGAAACAAGGCTAATTTTTTTCTAAAAGCCCCTTTAAGTGACTGTACTTTAGAGAGTAGAGACTAAAGCTCTGTTTTAGAGAATAAAGATCTGTTAAAAAAATAGTGAGTAGTAGGCATAGAGTGTCTGACCAAAAAGGGCTTGACTGATAATTTTTTTTTCCTCTCAATGTGGAATTTGGCAAGGATGTTCTTTGAATGAACTGGTTTTTACCAATGGTCTTACTCCGTTTGGGAAATGCGGAGCTATAATAAAACACCAGTACTTAATACTCTGTAATTCCCAGGGTATCAAGTGATCACAACAGATCTGGGCTTATTTCCTGGAGAACTAATTTGAAAGATGCTCTGCTGGTGGTTATTACAGTGCCGGTTCTGCTTTCTGCTCCTTTGTCTTCGTAAGATGTTCTTTGCCCTCTGGTCATGTAACTCAAGTGTGCATTGCCAACTCGAGTTTCTGCAGGCCACTTCCTCCTCGCTCAGCGCTATCTGTAGTGGAGCCAGAGCCCTTGTCTCTCTCCTCCCTGCCCGTGCACACGCAGCCATCCAGCCCCTGCGCCAGGGTACTGTTTGCTCTTATGACCAAAGGTAGTAGTGTGACCTAGGGTCTTGTATTTACTGAAAGAAAAAGCATGAGTTCTTGGGAATTGTCCTGTCACCCTGCGATGAGCTCACAGGGGTCTGTTGGACCTCAGAACAAACCAGAGAAGTTCTCCTCTTGGAGCTCCTCTTGGGAGGCAGCCGGGTGGTGATAGCCTGAGGCTTTGGGGACGTCAGGTGGGCAGAGGTAGCGTGAGTTTCCTGAGCATTTCATGCTTGTTTGCAGCATACTGTGAGGATACCTTTTATTTTTTTTTCCATAGCTTTACACATCCCTTTGCAGTAAGCTCAATAAAATGATCGAAAGGCAGGAATTTCTGGTGGAGAGCTTCCAGATGGCAACCCTCCAGTGTGTAGCGGCTGGTTGCTCTGTATCTGCTGTTGCAGCTCCCGGGAGCACGCCTTTCTCATTCCAGAGCTGTTGCTGGCAGAGCCAGGTGTGTAGTACAGCCTTGCCCCGTAGCTGGTGCCCAGAATGGTGCTTCGTAGGATGAAGCTATTTAGTAAAACCTCCTTGGAAGTAGCTGCTTATGTTTTTTGCTGCCAAAACTTGATGGCTCCTCAGTTTGCAAAGCTGTAGCTTTACAGCGGTGATGTTGAGCGCATCTTCCCATCTTACTGCATGTCCCTCACAATCACAATGTCATCTCTGACGCTGTACTAACTGCTTGACGATAGCACTGTCTGTTCTGAAAAAGGCAGTTGACAATAGTAGAAAGATCATGGGATTGGGGCTGTAGACCTTGTGCAAACAGACGCTTTCACAGCTTTCCTCTGCTGTTCCAGCACATGCCTTAGCCACGTGTTGGGAGTGCCCGGTCTCGTGAAGCTGCCCGGAGGAGTATGGGCGCCTGCTCGTGCTGCTTCAACAGGCTGATCGGAGAGTGTTCTTGCTAGATAAAGAAATGACTCACAGAGGAACAGGGGTGGATGTTAAGAGGTCAGTACTTAGCGCACCAGGAAGCGATACCACCTGTGTTCTGTCCTGCCGTGCATAGAGATAAGCTCCAGCACATTTATACCTTTTTTCCTTACACTGCCGTTCATTATATGACGAGACTGTTAACAATTCAGACAGCACTGAAGGGTGCCTTGCACGTACGTAGCTCCAGCATGCACAGGATTTTTTTTTTTTCCTGTGCGGAGCTCGTTGGGCTACAGAGAATTTCTTTTGTACAGCCCAACTGCTTTGGAAAGGATCCTAGAAGCCACAGAGAAATGTGATCAGTACAAATAGGTCCAGGCTCAAGGAGGACACAGCTCACAAAGAACTGGACTTGCGCCATGGTTTGTGGAGTGTGGTTTTTGCATGTGTAGGTGGAACAGATCCCATGAATCATAAAAAAGCTTCTCTCTTTTCTGTCCTTCAGATGAGGAACACTTGCTGTCAGCTGAGCAGTTTTGGGTAGAAACTCTGTCACTTTTCTCTGAAACTCAAAACTGCCAAAGTGAAAGATTGTGTGATGGAACTGATGCTGTCATCAAAGCAAGCTCCTGTTAACAGACAGGATGCCCTCCCCCAGCCCATTGCATGTCAAATGTTTTATAGGATGAGCAGAAGCAAGCCAGTGGGAAGGCTTGCTGTATTACGAATTGCGATAGATGAAGGTTTGAAAACGGAACCCGCCACTTCCCAGGATCTCCTTTGTGGATTTATCAGGTTCTGGGAAAAGAGCTGCATTAGAGTGGCAGACAGGAAAAATTTGGTTGTTATTGCCAGTGGCTTTGTGAAACAGGGAAGGGTACTTTTTCATTAATGCTGAACAAGGCACTCTTTTTGCGTCTCCTGTCCCGGTGTCCGTTGGATGGAGAGCTGGCAGGCTTGGGCGCCTGTCGGAATAGAAAGGCTTGGCTTTCGTCTTGTGCTTCTGCGTGAAGGCCCCGCCGCAGGGGTTACTTGGCTTTTGAAATAAAGCACAGGAAGTCCAGCACGGGCTTTCATTTAACTCAGCATTGTTCTTTGTGCACCCTGTGACTACCATGCTGAAAACGCCTGGGTGGACAGAGCACGTGTGTGACTGGCTCTCAGACGTGGCTCTGACACCCGGGAAGGCTCCTGACACGTAGCTGTTGGGTGTTTTCCTTTTGTGTCCTATTTCAGAGCAGTGTGGTCAGAGTTCTCAGGTTACCGAAGATTGCATCATCTGCCATTCTTTTTTTGGGAAAAGCCTTGTGAAGCGGCTGGGTGTTCTACCCCAGACGTGGGAGCGGTTGGTGGCGGTGCCTCTCTGCGCTCCAGAAAGCCCTCTTGGCTGTTGTTGTGGGCCGTGGGGCAGGGTTTGCTGCCAGCACTGCCCACGTGTGCGTNTTGTGAAGCGGCTGGGTGTTCTACCCCAGACGTGGGAGCGGTTGGTGGCGGTGCCTCTCTGCGCTCCAGAAAGCCCTCTTGGCTGTTGTTGTGGGCCGTGGGGCAGGGTTTGCTGCCAGCACTGCCCATGTGTGCGTTGCTGCTAGGGATGAGCCAGGATGCTGCAGTCTGGCACAAACCAAACTCTCAACGGAGTGCTCTGTTTCATAAGGAGCCTCTATTGTGTGCCTGGAGCTCTTGGATGCGTGCCTCGCTGTACACTCTGTTCTGCAGAAAAGCACGATTTCAGCGGTTCTTGTATGGCCGTAGTTCCTGAAGTTACAGATGCCTGCCTCAACCCATATGGGACGACTGGAACCAGACGGCCCGGAGTTCGAGGGCCTCTTCTGAAAACAAAAACATTACGTGAAACACTTTTAAAGAAATGAATCATTTGATAAAAGGGAAGGTAGAGGTGGGTGGAGGAAGCCTTAAAGTAAGGGCATATGTCTGGTTTGTTTGTTTTGACAGGAAATGTGGGTACGTGGCTCAGACACTGAGCTGCAGAATCTGTGTGGGAATTGAAATGGTGCGCGTGTGCATGCCCCGCACCAGCGTAGGCTGCTTGTGCTTCGTTTGGCATCCCAAGAGGTAACTCTGACCCGGGAATGCTGGCCCTCTCGCAGCACCCCTTCTAGAGTTACCGTTTAGACCCATCGTGAAACTACAAGGAAAATCATTACAGCATCAGTGTTGCTCAATGACGGCCGTGGATTTTTTCACCCTTTCTCAGTATGTCCTACGTGTGCCTCTTTCCCTTCTTTTCTGCTATTGTCTGTCTTTACATATGTCTTTATGTGAGAACATGACAAACCATTTTTACTCAGTGACTGTGTATACATGCATTTCTTATTTATTGTAACTGCTATTTTTTTCTTACTAAAAATACCGAATTAAAAGCTGTTGTGGAAGTCTACTGGTGTCAGTTTCTCTGGTAAAATGAAAATGCGTGTTACGAATATTAGGTAGCATCACATGAAAAAGTTACTTTAAATACACATTAGGGTAAAAATTGGTTTTGTAAATGGTGCTGCGTGTTTATTTTTATGCTCTTGTGCTCTGACGTTGGAAATTCACCTTCTCCTTCTGCAGTATCAGAATGCACTGTGTTTATTTTAGTCCTGACAGAATCTGCGGTTTTGATAGAAGTATGTTCTGGAAACAAATGTAAGTCCCTGTTAGTAAAGCCTAAGTATAGTGTTTAGGTCAGTGATGTCACTTATAGATCACTAAATAGACATTACTTATATTTACAAGGACTCCGCATGCGTCATTCTGATAATCCTGTACATACATTGTCTTTACAATGAGAGCAAACACACCTGAGACTTCGCAGTCTGAACTTTCTCTAACCCACTGATTGTTTAGATAATCTTTTCTTCCTTTCAGATTAAGCTGCAGAACAACGTGTCGTATCAAGTGGCAGACATACATCGTTTAAAGGGTAAGGAATTCATGGACAGACTGTGATGGGGCAGACCGCGAGGTTCTGTATTTTTGAACTGCCTACGTACCGCAGAATGCGTTGGAAATGAAAGATCCAGTGGTGCTGGAACATCACGTCATGTGAAGTTTCGTTATCTTTGTTTATTACCTAGTCTGGGTAAGTAAGTGTAGGGTTGGTGCTCGCAGGCCTTGCTTTACTGTCTGCGGAAAGAACGTGTATTCTGGCACTGCTTACTTCCAAGGGATTAAATCATTTTCGTGACTGAATACACAGTTTAGTGTAGTTTGGATCAGCAACATTGTGGTACTTAACGCTGCGTTGGGAAAGGTCCAGAAAACATATTTTTAAGGCTATTACGTACAGACATGATAGCAATGCCTGTAATCTTACTGCATGGGTTTCAGAGTGACCTGGAACAGCTAATCCCAAAATGGGAACATACCTGCAGACAATGTACTCAGCATTTCTGCCTCTGTCTATGTCGCTGCAACTCAAAATAGTAGGAAGCTTAACAATTAATTTGTAGCCTGAGGAGCAGGGAGAAGAACTCTAGAACAATTACCTGTGAAGGCAGGTACCTTCTTTGGTACGTTTATTCCAGAAGAAGAATATTAGACCATCGTGCCTAAAGTAACCTAGTAGTGCTTTTGTGTTACTGTGAATAACAGAATCTTTCAGGAAATTAAAGATATTTCCAACAGATAGGTGAAATAGCGTTGTGTAAGTCTTCTGAATGAAAAGGTAAAGAAAAATGCAGGGATTTTTGGCATAGTATCAGAAGGATTGTTCTAAAATTCATAGTGACATCTGGCATAGATGAGTGAATTGGCATCCCTTTCAGGTCAGTTTAAGAATCTTTAAGGTGTATCTAGAAGAAATAACACTTGAGCAAATTTTTAGCTTAGATAGCAGTATTGAAAGTTGTGTCTGCCATGGAGCATTTTTCCTTACATTTCTACGTTTGTGTTGATTTTTCTTTTTGGTCTAGAACAATTAGCAGAATTACGTCAGGAATTCATTCGCCAGGAAGATCAGCTTCATGAGTACAAGAAGAACAATACTTACCTTACAAGGAGATTGGAATATGATAGGTATGTCTTCAGTAACGTTAGTAACTGTACGTTTGTGTGCGTGTCATCAGAGTCTGTATTTATTAAAAATTAATGCAAATTAATCCTATTTCTGCTAATCCTCAAACTTGAGTGTTCTCGCTTGGTGATGTAACTTTGACTTAGCTAATTTTTTTAAATTAAAGTTCTGGGGTTTTTTTGTTGTTCTACTCCCCCCCGCCAAGTTGAGATATGAGCTAAGAAAAATCTGACTTACTGGAGTTGTTCAGCACTGGGCGGTTTTAAGTCAATGCATTTTTTATAACATGGAGATCTTAATTAACAAATATGTGGAGGAGTTTAATCAGCACGGTTCTGTAAGCTGCCAGGGTTGTTAATTACTGTCTTTCTAAAACTAATTTTTTTCAACTGAAGTCAAAAGCATTGCATATATTGAAATTTTAACTTGCCCTCAGACTTTTACGTTGATGGTGGAGAAGCAGGGAGAACAACTTCTGGGGCTTTGAGGAATGGGAGAGATTGAAACGTTTTCTCAAGTGTTAAACTTTCACACGCGTGAAAATAGTCTTTACTTTATGTGCTGTGTTGAGTGTTTGTGAGAGATGGAAATTTTGTTGAATTGAGTTGATCTCTGTGTGGCTTGTTAGAGGAGCTAGGACGCGTAGCTGTGGGTATGTGAGTTGGTAGCAGTAACTGATCGTAGTAGTGGTGCGTTTTCTGTGTTGACAGCCATGGGAGATGCATTGTTTTCCAAGTGGAATTAATATACACTGATGACAGATTAACTGTGAAGCTTGAATTTTCGGTTGCTTTCCAGGTTTTGGAGGAAATAAGCTCAAGGCCATTCTGTTTGTTTTATTGTTTTTCTGCTCTGTCCCTATTTTTTCCAGTTCTGCTTTCTTTCTGTATTCAGTCCATTTCCACTCCATGCACATTCCAGGACAAGGCTTTTTGGACAGACTATTCTAGTTATATCTCAGGTTTGGCTTTTTGTGCCACTTCATTTTTTTTTTTTCCCTCCTATTTTATTTATGGGAGAGCAGATACAACAAATGAAATGTAACTAATAATGTGTTTCTAATCAAGTCTGCAGTGTGGGCAGCAGATCAGGGAAATGAGGCTGCAACATGAAGAAAACATAAAGAAGTTAATGGACCAGATTGTTCGGGAACAAAAGGTAACGCGCAGCTGGGTTTCTTTGTTGAGTTAGAAGAGCCCGAAGTGTGCTGTTAGCTTTACTCAGCCTTTTAGATATGGGGAGGCCTGGGACATTTCTCCCCTAATTTTTCGTTAAGTATTATTCTGAGCAGCCCTGAATGGGTGTTGGTGTAAGAACATCTGCCTGTTTTGCTCAGTCAGTGAGCTGAGCCTCAAAGATCAAGCTTGATTCTTTGCTCTGCCACAGCCTTCCTACATGACACCAATGCGAAGGATTTCAGTTTCTTCTCTGTAAAATGGATATTCCTTTATGGCTCTCCAGGGTAGGATCTGTGTTCTTACAACCTTATAGAGGTTATTGCAGAGGGGAACCTGATCTCTATTGAGGCCCTGAGGTGCTAATGTGATGCAAATAACAACGGTATTTGAATGGTATCGAGGGTGTAATTACATGGTGCAAGCTGTCAGTAGACTACGGGCCCCTTTCCTACAAGCAGGTGAAATAACCTGCTCCTCTTCAAATTTTATTTTCTTATTTTGTCTCTGTTTACAAACATTTCAAATAAGGTCTTTTCTTAAAATCTAGAATTGTTTCAGAGTCTCCGACCTGAAGCTTAAGACCAGTGATGCCTTAAGCTGTTTGCGTTGTACTTAAGAGCTGCATAGACCAATATAAGTGTCACAGCCATGCTGTGTTTTACATCTTTTGTTCAGTTAAGTGTCCGTACTCTCAGGTCCTACCCTCAGGATTCAGGTTTGTACATAGAGAACTTCGGCTGTTGTTTGCTTTGGTGATGATCTAATTCGTAAATGCGATTTTGCTCGTCTAAAGTAATCTTGAATTTGAGAGGTTTCGTTTTGTAATTTTCAGGGATGTGCTTCATATTGGTTCCTTGTGAATTTATTCTAACAGGCCACACAAAAAATTCAGTCCAGTAAAGACACTGAAGTAAGTCCCAGTAATGATGACCAGGCAGTATCTAAGACTGTTCCAGAGGCAGAAGACAAAAACACAGGAAAGAACGAGCAGCCTTCAGATCGTGTTGTAAATGGCAAAGGTATTTCCTTTTTTCTTTAATTTTTTTTGTAATTTGTGATAGATAATGCGCCAGTTGTGTTGTATCTGTTGCTATCATACAGAATTGTGCATTTCTCTGGAGTAGAACAGTGAATTATTTGGCTCACAACTTGATTAGCTGCATGGGATTGCGCTAAGAGTTTTTAGGTGTCCAGAGATTGGCAAGTCCTTTCATGAAAGTAGTTTCTTGCACACAGTCTTGTGTTCCTGTTGTTGGTTCATTTGGCACCTCCGTTGTGAACTGGGGATTGCCTCTCCACTCCCTGTGGGCTGTGTCTCGGCGTGAGCTAGGCAAGAGGCACAAAGTTGGAGAGCTGGAATTCGCGCAGAGGTAGCTGGAGGTGAGGAGCGTTGAAACCGCTGTGCGAAGTCTCTGCTGAGTAAGTCAGCAGGAACAGTGGGACCTTTGGTTATCAGGAGCTGTACGGGAGGCTCTCCGCGAGTAGCTGTTGCAGTTGTTTCCTCCTTGTCGGCCTCTGCGAAAGGCAGGTGGGTTCCCTTTGTTTCTACTTCTTGTGTTGCTGAATCAGCACCTTGTAGTGTCTGTTCCAGCCAGCTTCGTGCAGCAGGCTTTTCTGACTGCACTGCTACAGAGAGCAGTGCATCTGTCCCCTGTCCTTTGCTGAAGAGCACACCGACTTTGGGAGCACTGCTCCAAAGTAGTCTGCAGTGACTTCGACAGTACAATCTAAGGAGTATTGCACTCACATTATCAATATGGGATGTGTTCTGTGGATAAAGGACTTTTCTTCTGGTCTTAGAGCCTTCCGCAGCAGGGAAATGCACTGTTCCCACTTGAAGGTTAATAAGGCAGAATATCCTATTCTTGTCTTACAGAGAAGATCAAGCCAGGAGGAGATGCAGGCATGCCGGAAATAGAAGATAATGACCCTGCTAAAGCCGAAGATACGCCCACTGGTTAGGAGAAACATTCTAATACTTTCACATTTGGGTTTCCTGGGTTCTGTTCTGTTTGAATACCATGTGTTTCATGGTGAAGGCAGAGTTTTAAAATCTATCTGTGGTAATAAAATTCAAGTGGGGTATAAGATCTGATAATTTTTACTGTGCTGTAGAGGTTTGAATTCTCAAAACTGAATGCTTCAGCTAATTCCCTCCCCGCCCCCAAAATCTTATGTTTTGTATTTTCATCTATTGTTTAAAAAACAACAACAAAGTTTACAGGCTTGTTAGGGGAAAACCTGATAGTAGTATCTGTTTGTTTCATGTTAGTGCTTTTGTCCATGTGTTTTATTTTAGCTTTAAAGAAACCACTCATTTCAGCTCCTAGAAGTGAAGGTCATCAGCCTGTCATAAACCTTCCAACTGAACAGCCCCATGCTCCAAATCTGGCACCAGGTAAAATGCTTATCAGCAGGTGACAAGTCAGCGTTTTGTAGGAAAATTACCCGTTAATGTCTGCTGCCATATGGTGAATGTTAGATGTATGGGGACAGCCCCTTTTCGTGTTTGATGTGGTCACAATAAGAAAAACAATGATCAGTTTCTGCAGGATACCAGGCCGAGCGTATTCTTGGTCTGACCTCGGGAGGCACTGAGGGTGCTGATTGTACGATCTCTTTGTCACGCACCCTAATTTCTGAGCATTTTGACCAACTTCAGCCAAATCTCAGAAGAGTCAGAGAGAAGTGCTTCCAGATTTCTCCACTGAACAGAGGAGGGTAATCGAAATTAGCACTCCTCCTTCGGGGTACTAATTGGACGGGGCTGCACCCTACCACCAAGAGTGGATTGTTGATCTGCTGGTAGCCAGTTAGAGAGTAAACAGCGATACTGTCAGTTGCTCAGTGTCCTCCTCGTTCTGTGAACAGCTCGCTTGAGGGTGATGTCGGGGAGGTTTAGGACATAAGAGAACCAAGAGTACTGCAGTGAAAGGGTTTAGAGGAGTTGCAGTTAGAAAGGACACAGATCCATAGAAAATAAATTCAGTGCTCGTGGATCAAGTAGTTTTGCTTTAACATCAAAGAGAATATTAGGTTATATCTGCACTGCGAGTGCCATGGTCAGATCCTGTCCTGCTAAAAAAAAAACATTAAATGTAACGTACTTGTTATATGTTTGTGACGTGACCAAAGAGCTTGAAGTTTTTTGTTATGCCCGTTATTGGTTCTTTTAAAAAAAGGCAACAAAAGTATCTATCAATTTCTTGCATAAGCAGATTAGAATACCAAAATCAGCGAGCCCAAAGTCTGCATGCACATTGAAAGTTTATTATTTCCAAATGTCAAATCTTTTAAATAGTTCGTTTCTTTTTGTTGTTTTGAGGCAGTCGTTCATTTTGACTTCTATTAATGAGAAAACATAAAAGACAGCAAGTAAAAAGCTTGCTTCGTGAACAATCAACAGAAGGTTGATGTGAATTTCAGGGGGACTGGGGTTTTCTATATTCCCTGGTTGTGTAGTCCTGTGATTCTGCTTATTATTTTTAGCATAACTTCTGTGACCTCCTGCAACCTTCCCCTCAGATCATAGCTCTTGAAACAATAAATGATGCTTAGTAGATTTGAAAAACAGAACCAGCAGGAGGATAAGAAAATACATAAACGTATTATTGTTCTGGGCTTCATCAAGCACGTAAGTACATACAGAAATCAGCTGAGAAGGTAGCGACTTAGGATTGATTACATATTAAAATGTGATGAATTAGCTTTTGCAGTAACGTTACAGCCGCCTTCTGGAACCACGTGAAAACCGAACACGCTTCCTCATTCCGTAGGTTTGCACAGTGACAATGATGGGAATGCTGATATTGCGAAGCAGATACCTCCAAATTCTCTCCAGCACTTAAATTTTGAAGAAAATATGGAAAATCAGAAAGAACACAAAATTGAGACTGACCATATAAAAATTCCGAAGAGCAGAGTTAGTGACTTGCAGAAGATGAAGCAAAGTAAGTTGGCCGATACCGTATACTTCAATATATTAAGCAAATCACTTCATTTTCTGTCTGTAATAGTGCCTGTCTGGGAAATAGGAACCATTACAGCAGGTAGCCTTCTGGGAGTAAGCCTGAAAAGAAATGTAGTATGTTACTGTGTAAAAGATGGGCCTTAATGTGTCATCTTCCATGTGTATATTCAGCTGTTTTAAAAAGTTATTTGTTCACAGGAATTTAAAATGCTTTTGGAAATCACTGCACATTTAAATAGATGAAGTGAAGGCTTTTGATACGTGCATGATACTGAGTTATTTATATTCACACTGTATTGCTTGATTTAAATACGATGCTTTGGACAACAAGAATTCAGCCCTTGCACAGGGGCGCTTTATGGTGGTGGGGGGGTGTGTATTGGCCAGCAGTTTGTTGTCCTGTGAGAGGAAGCTTTCCAGAACTCTTCTCTTCCGCGTCTGCTCAAGGGAGCCTTCACACAGGAGCCTTCAGACAGGCGCGTATTTGTTGTGTACGATGGTGACACCACTGAGGCTTGGAGGGCAGGCAGCGGTAAGGACCTGCAAACGCACGTGCGGCTGTCTGCACGTGCTGTTTGTCAGATGCGCCTCTGCCTTGTGGCTGATACCGTGGTGCTGGGAGAGTGTTAGGCTACAGCGTCGGATTTACCAGCTTCCTGTAGGAGCATTACATTGAAACGAGTTTCTTACGGTATCAGTGGAGATACTATACTTCCAGGTATAGCACAGAGCATACTGACTAGCTGTACCTTAACCTAGTGATTTTTAAAGAACTAATCCCAATTGTTTAGTGTTTGAGTGGGGAAGGGCATCTGGAAGAAAAAACGTCGTGCTGAAACACCCCCCTCTCATTTTTTACCCAAATAAGATTTTTCTTTGTTATATAGCTATTATAAATTCAACTTTAAATTTCTTTGTACTCACAGCTGAGTTGCTTTCACTTAGGCTTTGGTTTCTATGACCAAAATCTGTCTGTACTCCAGGATGACAAGTTGTTACATCAGAACAGCCATCTTCAGAGTCACGGAAATGGGGACGAACAAAGGATTCTGTAGCCTCCTGCCAGAACCCCATGTTGATTCCCTGGGTCAGATAAACAGTGGTACAAAAATAGCCATTTTGTTGAAACAGAATCATGAATTGGTTTCAGTGATCAATGAAAAGAGTTCTGATAGCTGGGGTCGCTCTCAGGAGCATGAAACGATGAATTCATTTTTGTCACAAAAGGTTTAGCTTGGGAAGTTCCTTTCCTTAGAGTTAAGTTGTTGCGGTTCCTTTTCATGATCTGGAACTTGACTGGCGATCCTGTAGCTGGGAGAAATTGCACGGAAAAAGTGTTAACCTCTAGCAATCTCTTAAATATTCCTTGAATAGCAGAGAAGTAAGTTTAAAATAATACTCTGTTTATTCTTGTGAAATGTTTTAGTTGCTGTTCAGAAGCAGTGGTTAAATTAAGACGGGGTCTGTGAGCATGGAGTCCAATTAGCTAGCAGGTGGCTGTAGGGTGTGTGTGGGCATCGGAGGGTGTACAGGGATGCAGGCATCCGCATGTTCTCTCCTTCTCCCCTCCCTTGTAGCCCCCCAAGGGATCAGAGGCTGAAGCCTCCAGGCAGTGCCAGACCTCGTCGGAGAGCTTTAGGAAGCTGCCTGAAGCGGGTTCTGGGGTACCAGGGCGGCAAGAAGGCACGTCGTTAACAAGTGAATGGAAGGAGGGTTGGAGCAGTTCTAGAGAGCCAACAGCCTAGCTCTGTCAGACCTGGAAGGGCGGCTGAACGAGTTCTCAGCCAATTTAATACAGCGTGACAAGTGGTGAACGGGGGTTTTTTGAGAACAGGCTGTGTCAAAGGGATATGATCTGAAAAGTCGCTGTGCAAACAACAAAAGCAGTAAAAACGGGATGTGGCTTTGTCATGGGCAAATTAATGGAGACCTGGTCAGGAATAAATTGCTGTTTGGTGGGTGCACAACTTCAGGAAAAGCCTATTCCAGGCAGAGGTGTCACTAATGGTTTTATTTGAAAAGCTTCTGTGAGGTTTACAAAGACGCATCCTTTGCTTGGCACTCTCTGGTGTTTAGAGTGCTGGATGGTAAACAACCTGTGAGACGTGGTTTCCCCAACGTGAACGTTTGTAAACCTAGAAGTAGTCTGCAATTAGGAATGGAGAATTACACGCACAGAGTAAGTGAGAAATAACAAGTGAGCAGTTCAGTCAAAAAAGATGTGGTCAGCAGAGGATAGCAGTCACTAACGTGTTTGGGGTGGCATTTTTCTTCTGGGTGAACAGGAATGTCACCTAAGGCAGCAAGATGGAGTAGCTGACTCCATCGTACCTGGTGCTTGCGAGGCCATCCTCCGGCTTTAAATATCAAAGGTAGACGGTGGGAATCTGGAAAGAATTCAGAGAAGAGAAAACAAAATAGACATAGGGTTTAGTATGAGGGGAGAAAAAAAACCTCTAGAAAGACCACGGTTGGAGGATAGGGAAGGGACGTGGATTTACTGGTTTGGGTGGTGGTTTTTTAGGTTGGTTTTTTTTTTTTTTAGAAACAGATCTTTAGGCAAGGCTTCAGTTATTTTAATATCACTCGTGGATCTTTTCTGATGAAGTGTGGCTAGGTGTATTCAAAATTGGCATGCAAGCTGGGCAGGCTTTTCTTCCACCCTGTGTATCCTGAGATGTGCAAGACTTTAGTTTATCAGAGGACCTTCTTGGAGATTCTGCGCTTGTCTGGCTGAGCGACTACAGCCGAAATGACAGCTTTGTATTTCAGCTGTTGGGGTTTTTAAATGGATCGGCTGACTTCCCTGGTGATGGATTAAATGATGTGGGGGCTAGCTTTGTAGGCAGAGCAGTGTATGAAGCGTCGCCATTGTAGGCTGTGAGTGGCACCTCGGTCAGTCATCACCACTGATTGGGCTTTGCCTTTTCTGTTGACTCCTTTGTACTTGGAATGACTGCTATCTACGTTGTAACGATGCAATGAGGGAGAGGCTTTCTCTGTCACGTATGGAAATAGCTAATCCAGGCTGGTAGAAGATTTCTTTTCTGATTGATCAGCAATGGGTGTTCTGAAGGGTCTGTTGATGATAAATGAATCCCTGTGGTACAGAGGAGCCCAGCTCTGGCGCACAGCTTTCACTGCGGACAGTTCCCCGGTTACTGAGTGCTTCAAAACTTGCTGTGCATCAGCCCATGGAATGAGACGAGTAACCATCGCTGGTCAGGGTGTCTGTCATCTGTCTGGTTTCGGAATCGGGGAACTTCTTCCCAAAAGATATTTTTTTATTTCGATAGCATAGATTTAAAAAGCAACATTGGTTCTAAGTGCAGAGATGGGCACATTGCGGCCGTTTGGCTTCAAGAGAAGCAGAACCTGAAGGCGACTGCAGCAGCGTCACTATTTGTGCTCTTACGTGGCACCCTGGGAAGCAGCTGGGTGCAGCAAACCTCCGGTCCGTGCTGCTGTTTAAAGCTGTCCTGTACGCAGGGCCTTAGGGACGAGCACGCGGACAGCTGCTCTGAGTCGTGCCTTTGTAAGGATCTGGCTTTGAGTAGTGCCCCATGCGTTGTTTCAGAATTCATTTTGGCAGACGTTACCTGCTCATTTTGGCATTGATGCCATCCTCACGGGGCACCCGTGCTGTCACTAACCTCTCGTGCTTCATGATGCATTCCACTGTGCCTCAACTAGCCCATCCATGTAATGCCTGCGTTGCGGGTACTGCCTCGCATTTGGAGCGATTTGAAGGATGCACACAACACCGTTGAGATTCCAGACCTCGCCTGTCTGTTTCAGGAAGCAATTGATCACTGCTGGCCCCAGCTCCCAGTGACTCCTGTTCTGGTGTTTGCCGAAAGTCTTGCTATCCCAAGCCCGTTACGTGTGCCTCGCGTTAGGAGTATTGGTGTTCTCCCGGTGTCGTGCAAGAAGTCACCTGCTGCCCAAGTCTTTTGTACGCCTGACTCCGCACGCACAGGCAGTGGAGTCGCTGTCAAGACCGCCCAGCCCAAAACGACTGCTGGTGAGGTTTGGATGCTGAGCCTCCCTTGATTGGAAGTAGCTTGAGCTAAAATACCAAACCCGTAGAGCAGAATGAAGCACCTGTAGTTAAAGAGTAGCCGCATCCTGAAGCTGTGCTGGAGCCTGAGCTCACCAGAGCTGTCCTGTGCACTGGGCTGCTCCTGCAAGCTCCAGCTGATGGGCCTGCGTGGGCTTGCTGTGTTCCCTAGGATCTCTTTCCAGAGTTTTAACCTTTCCTTCTGTCAGCTTAAATTTATCCAGTACTTGTTTGTCACAGTATTTCTGGCATATCCACAGGCTTGGGTTTTCTGTAAGTTAAGTGCATTCAGTCGTCTTTCCATAGCTTGTTTTATATTTAACCTGTGCGAATTGTACAGTTCTGTCTGCTTTTTATATATAATGCAGTGTCTGAAAATACAAACAGTAATAGCAAGGATAGCAAGAGAAGTTCTAAACAGATCAGTTTCTTCTTGCTGATTTTATGAGAATAACTGAAGCTTCTGTTTCTGTACATTTGGGCTGCCCTAGGTGTGATTCCTGTGCCCCCCCCGCCCCCCAAACACGATGTTGTTGTTTCTGTCCCGATTTTTATGTAGTGCCACATGTGATAGTTTTCATTGTTTTAAGAAATAATTTCATTTTTACATCTGTCCGTCATAACCCCAACCTCCTTTTTAATCCGGATGTTGAAATCATATTCTTCAGTTTTACTTCTCTGTTTAATTGTTTCCACTGCGAATCACTTAAGATCTGCCGTGGCAGACGTTTTTTCTCAGTCCGTTTCCAATCTGTAGAGATTGTATCGCACTTTGATACTATTTTTTTTTTCTTTATACATAACCCCTCCAGACTTCTGTCCGCTGCAGACGCGGTGTTGCATTCTTTAAGCACTGGGCGAGCGGACTGAACGGCACTGGACTCGAACAGATCCCCCTGCATCCTGTTAAACACCAGCTCTGAACTTGACATCACACCGTTAATCTTTCATTGTGCGCTTGGGTGACTGTCTAGTCGCTTCGTAGGTCCGGCTAATTCTCGTTTTTCTCATGCATTGTTTCAGTATCTGGAACTATTCTTAGTTCTTTGCAGGGAGACAAAAATACTGGATTTGGAACATTTTGAAAACTGTTAAAGCTTAATAGGAAACCTGAGTGTAAAGCCAAATTAATTAAGTAGGTAGAAAAATCAGCGATGCAAGGCAGATCTTTGCTAGATGCTTACCCTTGACAGTACAGGGCACCCTCTGCAGACACTGCTGTTTATGAAGTCAGCAGTATATTGCCCCGTTGTGTGTGGGAAAGTGCCGGTCCTCCTCAGGAAGAAGTCTAGATACAAAAACTTCCCCTGTATGCTCTTCAGCATTTTAAGAAAACTTTCATTAGCGTAGTGTTCGAGGGGAATCAGAGGTGGAGCTTTGTGTTTGGGTGCTTACTCTGGCTCTTTTCTCCAAAGGGCGAAGCTTGTAACAATCAGATTCCATGCGACCCAAATGCCGAATGACCGGGTGCATCCTTTTTGCACAGAGGTGTTCCACGAGCCTCGCGGTTCTCCCCCTGCTCCCCCCTTTCTCCTCCAGCTGAAACTCCTACAAAACCCCGACTGCCTTAACCTGCGGTCTGCTTTCGTTTAGAATCTTCCTGTTTCTTTCCTCTCTGCTTCTGACTTAATCCTTTGCCTACTTCACAGGCCGATTCTTTGATGAGAATGAATCCCCTGTTGATCCGCAGCAGGGTTCTAAACTGGCAGATTATAATGGGGATGATGGTAACGTGGGTGAGTATGAGGCAGACAAACAGGCTGAGCTGGCTTACAATGAGGAAGAGGATGGTGATGGTGGAGAAGAAGACGTCCAAGGTGAGCTTGGGCCTTATCTCCATCCCATTGTAATTAAATCCACGCTGAGTTTTACTTGTTGAATTTGTGTAAAGCCTCGCTATTTACAGCTGATCACAGATTCCTAATATAGAATAAACAAGCTTCCGGCAATCTTTAAAATTTGGCCTCGCTCTCCGTTTGAAAGCAGTGCTACAGCGGTTTTCAGTGAGAGGATGCCGATACCTTATTTTGGTCGCGTATACAGTTTCTGCTGGGAAAATCGAGGCACTTCAAATTTCAGAAATGGTTTTGCCTAAAAACCGCAGACCTGGTGTCTGGCTGGTGGGGACGTAGTCTTTGCCATTACTGAAGCGATTCTCAAATACAGAAGCGTAGTTCTCTGGGCTGCTGCTTCTGTCTCGCCGGCCCTGACGTGGTGTGCAACGAGGGCTCGGCGAGCAATTCCAAGTGTGATTTTTGTGCGTTGTACACAGATTCAACAGGCTTCTGGTTTTCCGTGCTAACCAAACTTCAAACCTCGTTAACGTGGTGCTGCCCTAACACCTGTGTGTGCATGTCCGCCACCTCTTGTCCTGCATGCATTTCAGCGCGTCACCTCTCCGTTGCTTGTCTGCCACGTATCTGCCACGTTGTCTGCCATTCTCCATCCAGTTGTTTGGTGATATTTCGTAAAAGGCTTGCATGTCTGTAGGGCGAAAGTGTTTACGTAGACTTACATAGTATTTCCAGTTAAGGAAAGTGCAAAATAAAGGCCGGGGGAAGTTCTACAGGCACCCTGATTTTGATCCTCATAATGCAAGTTTTTTAGTTGGTAGTTTTTCAGACATGTATTTAATTGGTATGCAAGCATAATTAACGGGGAAAGCTGATAAAAAAGCAACTGATTTCTGTGGGCATGCATCTAACTATGCAGCGTAAGCATTTTTTGGCTGGGCTGGTAGTTTGAAATTGATGAACAAGCAAAAGAAAAAGTATGGATCAGAACCCTGGGCAATTAATTAACTTACTGATAAAAATGCAAACTGTGTTGCTGCTCCAGAAGACATGGCCTGTTTTGTTGCACTTTTGCTCAAAACTGTAGTCACTCTGGGTTGCTAACGCCCGTCCCTCTGGACGGGTTGGTACTGGGTCGTCGTCGTCGTCCGAACTAGCTTCCAAACGAGGGTACAAAAGTACGTACAGCTGCTTCTGCCCATGCCATGCTGCAGAAGGAGACTTGCTTCTGATGATTATGATCCTTTAATGGAACGGAAGGCGTGGTGTGTCCTGCATGTTTATGTCTGAGCTCTGCTCTGCAAATCCAAGCAGTTGTGTGTGTTGGGTTTTTCACGTTTTTCAGTTCAGTTCCCCTTAGTAAGCAGTGGGTGATGCCAGGCTCCTCACCACGGCAGTTCCTTACCTGAACTTCAGAATCCAATTCTCAAACTTTTAACCAAGGCCATGTAACTGTTACTGAAGCTGCACTAACTTCCGCTGCTCGGGCTCGCCTTTACCCGCGGCCAGTGTGCTGCTAACCAGGAGGAGGAGGAGGAGGGGGTGGAGGGCTGCCCAAGCCGTGCAGAGACGCAGCGCTGTGTTCCTGCTGTGTGTAGCTCTTGCCGTGCCTCGGAGCTCCCTGCCGGTTTGCTTACCAGCACGAATACATTGCTACGGTGGCCTTTACAGGGAAACTAGGGGCTTTAGGTAGCAAGAGTTAGTATCGTGTATGCTGTAAACTATTAGCAGCGCTGTGAACGGCATCCCTGTGTGCCACGTACGAAAGGGTGGGTGTGAGATGAAGTGGTGGGAGATTGTTAAAAACCGTAGAGATTGTGCTTACGTAGCTTGCTATGCAAGGGATGCTTGAAAAAAGAAGAGCCCTAACTGAAAGGGGCCTCAAAAAACCGTTTCCCGTTTAGCGGTGGCACCTGTCAGGTCACTGCTCTGGTGGCTTTAAATTTGGACTTGGCGAAAATCTTTTTTCTGATCAAGCCCTCTGTGTATCTGTATAGACATAATGGATTTAATATCTGGTAGTAAAGATTAAAGAGTCACTTCTGGAAGCCTTTTCGTGAGGAATAAATAGTCTGAGTGGCATATGCCACTCCCTCAGACTTAATTTTCCCAGCCCTTTGCTATGTTGTTCCTAATAACTTGTGGACTTGATTTGCTCTAAGGCAAACAGCACGGCACGTGGTACTTCCACAAGCAGCATTTTAGAAAAAGTGTCTGCTTTAGTCTTTACACTGATCTGTTTGCAGGGTAGGGGAGGGCAGAACTGTGGGGGTTTGGAGGGAGGGTGGTTGTTACTGTTTAGGGAGGGGAAAAAACCCCTGAATTTCTAGCTAAAAACCATTAGAAAAACATCACGTGGTTTTGTGTTAGGCTAGAACAAAGCATGTGGCATGTGCAAACAAAGCAATTTAATTAAGCATGTTTTTCTGTTGCCGCTAGAGGTGTGTGGGCCTTAGATTGAAATTACTGGGAGGAAAGCACACAAATCTGGGAGATCGGCTCATGGGAACGTCTGTACCCAGTCTGGCATTCCTTCTTCCAGTCCACCTGTGTGAAATGCAAGGCCATACAAAAAGTTGTTGGCTTAAATTTTGTGGTGGGTGCTTGGTGGAGGATTGTATAAATCAGGGGATACCCACGTGCTCTGTTAGCGGTTTCCTACCCAACAAAGCATGTGTCGTGTAGGTGAACTTCAGCTTTTTGCTGCTGGGAGCGGGTCACTGTCGGCTGCGGGCTGATGCGTAATTGTTGTGAAGGTGCTGCAGAGCTTCAGGCAGCTGATCGTCTAGTGAAAGACTCAGTAACGCAAACTTTGCTTTCCATTCTGGTGAACAGGCGTCTTTCCTGAACGTAAAGGGACGCAGCTTTGAAATGCAGCATGAGGTTATAATTGAAACAAACGGAAGTTTTAGGGCTTTTTCACTCGCTGAGGGAAGAAGGCTCGGCGCCCACGCAGGGGAGAGCTGAATTGTGGCAGGCAGAATGCAGAACACTGTAATAGATTTGAAAACATCACTGGAAAAAAGATACTGAATGTGCGTTTGCTTGATGGGGTTTTTTTATGTGTGCTATAGTACATGGTTATACTGAGGATGCACAAGGTGTTTTTTTCATTTAATGAGTTTTTGTGAGGCTCAAAAACCAGAACCCAAGCAGTAAAATTCCAGAAGTTGGACAGAGTAGAGTGGTGGAGAGAGACGGTCATTCTGGATCTGAAAGGCGAGGAGAAACATCTTCATCCTTCCAGGCAAGGACAACGCTGTAAACCCGCTGTGAGGGTGAACCGAACGCAGCTGGGAAAGATGTGGCCCCTTTGCAGTGGGTACAGCGCATGGCCCCTGCCCTGCTCCCAGCTCCCGGCGGGTGTTCCTGCGCCGAGTGCGCAGCTATGCCGCAACTCTGGAGCGGCCTGAGCGTGTATCGCGAGGAGCCTGGCTGCGTGGGTTTGTCTCAGCTGTGAAGAGTAGCAGTGAAAAACGGGTCATTGGTTCTTCAGCAGTGCACAGAGGGAGAACAGGAGTTTCCATTGATACGAGGCTGGGAAAGGCTGAGAGCTGCCTTTTATGTTTTTAAAAGTTCTCTTCAGATTTTTACCCTCGAGTCTGAGATACGAGATAGCGGTACGGAACAATGCTGACAGCAAAGTCAGCTCCGACGTTAACGAAAATCCCATTGCTGAAGCGTGCCGTGCAGCATTTGTGGGGAAGGGATCGTCTTTCACATCTGGGAAGTAGCTTGGAAGAAGTGTTACGTTAGCCTGGAGGGGTCACACGGACTTCTCTGTGCTCGACCCACGAGGTACCCGGCCTTTGGGAAATCTTGTAACGTATTAACTCTATATGGGGTTAAAAACAGGCCACGTAACTTTCCAGACTAATCGACTTTGTAGTTGGGTTTTAGTGGGAGAGTTTGAAACCTTGAAAGGAAGATTTTCGGTTTACAGGGGTGAGCTTAACTAGTTCTGCAATCTCTTACTAAATCTCTGGAACGCAGTTGCAGTAAAGCCAAAGATATTAAATAGCGTGAAGTCCCAGGTCTTCACAAGGGACGACTCCCAGAGTGCTGGCAGCCGCACTTGTCAGGGCGGGCCCACGTGTTCTCTGTTTTCACCGGTGCTTTCATGCCCACAACCCATTTCGGGGTGGCCATGTGCGGTAGCAGCATGTTCAAATATATTGTTTTTTCAGTTGTATCGCGTCAGATTTGATCTAAGTATTTTAACTGCAGATGATGAAGAGAGAGATCTACAAAATGACCTCGACTATGGCAAACCACGCTTCAGCGATGGTGTTCTTTAAGGCTGGAATTAAGCGGGAACTGTGGGTGAGAAGAGATCGCCACTGAGGAACTTGAAGTGCTGCAAAACTGAACCGTTTCTGCTTCAGTGCTTCCTACTTTAAAGGAAGCTGATGATAAAGCGATGCGTATGCTCCAAGTCGGCAAAGTAACAGAAGGGACGCATCTGTACATGTGTACATAGCTGTACTATTGCAAATTGTATTAAAATGACTTTTTTGTTGTCACATTGAGCCAATTACTTACTGTACCTTATCTGTAATAATCTTTACATTTAAAACCGGTATTATAAATACGGGCTGAATTGTTTCTGCAATTGGAAAACTTTGTAAACTGGAGAACTTGTACAGTTTGTATCTCATGTAACAAATACACTGTGGAACCGATGTACAGCCAAAGGACTCCTTTTCTACAGTAACGCCTGTATGAGCAAAAATACTCTGCTTTTCTCATGAGTGCTGTGTTTTTGTATTTTGCAGGTGAGCTATCAGATGAGAATGAAAACTGAACGTTTAAAAAACTGCTCCTTCCTTAATGTAACCGAGGAAAGGCTGTCACAGCCTTCGGAAGCAAGCACTGTTTTAATTCTCGTATCTGTGACCAAACCTCGTAGCTAGGGCTGGAAATCGATGATATTAGAAGTTTAATAATTTGATAAATCCTGAACAAGTTGCGTAACTAACAGCTTATTTTAAAAGGTAATACAAAGAATTCAGCACAGCTTGTAGGCAGTCTTTGTGTAGGTGTTAAAGAGAGCAAGCGTGTTAGCACGAATCGGGCACGCCTGCGTCAGCTTTGTAGGAACCTTAACGGAAGGAAGACCCCTTTCCCTCGCTCGGTAAACGCGTCGTGTGCGCTGTTCCACTGTCTCAGGAGCCTCCACGCTGGGTCGCCGTCACTCAAGTTAGTTTACAGGTTAATACTTTGATACAGATCTCTCAGCATGTGCCACGTTCCACGTTTTGATTTTCTATATCAGAAGGTTTGTAAGTTAGGTACTTCTTGTATTCTGTGTTTAAGCACTTTCTGAATCTTAGGGAAATGATTCTGTTGATCTCCAGTAGTGGAAATGAAGGTTATTAACGCAGCCTGCTTCTCCAAAAGGGCTACTGTGAAAAGAACTTACAGGGCCTGTGACACGGGTGATTGTACTTTATCTCTGTACTCAGGGTCCAGTTTGAAGTAACAGTGCGGGTTTGCTCTGCCAGCTCAGTGAACCTTTTCAATCAATTTCAACGGTCATACCAATTTTTTTTTTTTTTTTTTTTTTTTTTTTTTTGCTTATGGGGATCTTCTACCCATCAGTCCTAAATATACAAGAAATAAAGATTTCAGATGCTGGTGCTGCATCTCAAGGTTGTTTTTGTTTAAGGCTTGAGGTCTTCATTCCATACTTCCGGGAGGCAGATGGGGGGAGTAGCCCTTTGCATGGTGTGAGGTACTTTCAGTTGAAAACGCTGAACCTGCTCAGAATTAGATACCATACTAATGCCACACAGTAAGTGTAAACTTGTACCAGGATTCTAAGAATAGCAGTCTTCAGTAAATACTGTATTTAAGCAATTCTTTTGTTTGTCTTAAAATGTAATTTCACCCTGAATTAGGTGTTAACATGATTCTTCTAATGAAAGCAACATTTATGGGTTCTAATAAATTAAGTTGTTTAAAGTATGTGAGGCTTCTGGCCTTTTTTTTTTTCTTTTGACTTTTCAGAATTGGATTAATTTAGGGCTTCACAGAAGTTGGTGTTTTGATGCATCAGGAGTGGTTACAGCTGGTTCGTAAAGGCCAGCTCCAGGGGCACGGAAGGAGACGACGAGCTCGCTCCGGGCCTCGCAGCTTGTTTTTCTCTGGGCAGGGCCACACAAGCACGTGCTTCCTGCGTATCCCAAACCCAAAACTCTGCTTCAACTCCAGTACCTGTGCACTCGGGGGAATGTGCATAGCAACACAGGCAACAAATTTTAAGCTGCCTTTACAGGTATGTAAGAACAACGTGGCTGTATTGTGCCTGCCGTGGAAAGCCTTCCTTAAAGCTGTTACTGTGCAGCCTCTGGGACTGTGCAAAAGCTGCTATGGCCCACCCTATCCGCAATGCACATGCTCGCCACGCTGCTTCCCACCCCTAGAAGCCTCCGAGCCTTTTGGTGGAGCAAACCCATTACTGAGAGGAGAATGCATGAGGTGAAGTTTATGACAAACGAGCTGCGCTTCGATAAAGGCCTATGCGTGCGCTCTCGCACAGAGGCCGGCAACTTTCTGTTGTTATGAAGCGTTAACCTGGCTGGCAGCGAGGAATACGCGCTCAGGGCAGGCGCTGACGTTCCCACCCAGAGCAGTTTTCAAGAGAGCCTGTGACTGTACCCTGCTGGCACCTCTCTGTCCCAGTAACTAACAGGAGGGGGAGGATACATAAACTTTATTTTAGCTTCTTGTCTTGTAGAATATTAAACCATTGCATGTTACNAGCTGCGCTTCGATAAAGGCCTATGCGTGCGCTCTCGCACAGAGGCCGGCAACTTTCTGTTGTTATGAAGCGTTAACCTGGCTGGCAGCGAGGAATACGCGCTCAGGGCAGGCGCTGACGTTCCCACCCAGAGCAGTTTTCAAGAGAGCCTGTGACTGTACCCTGCTGGCACCTCTCTGTCCCAGTAACAGGAGGGGGAGGATACATAAATTTTATTTTAGCTTCTTGTCTTGTAGAGTATTAAACCATTGCATGTTATTTCTTTGAATCTGTACAACTGCCCAAAGACACCCCCTTCTCTACGGAGAGCAGAACGCTCTGTCGGTGCTCAGGGACCATTTTGGTACGGTCACCGTCCCGAGCGAGATGGTCAATGACGTGAAGGATTCCTTAATGTGTTTCTGTTCATTCTGATTTTCCCCGTAACCCAGTTATTTCTGTATACCACACAGAATGACATTATCTGGCATTTCTAGACAAAATCATTAGATAAGCGATGTTGGGAAATGGGTGAATTTTATAATTACAGTCTTGCTGTAACTCTTGTAGGCATAACCAATTTCTGATTACGTGTAGCTTTTCCTGTTATTTTCTTGTATGCCACAGGCTGTCTCTTACTTTATACATAGAACAGTGCCATGCTAAGATTCTTCAGGTCTGCCGATAACAAGAGCCATCCTAGCTTCTTTCAAGGCCTTGCTAAGCCACCGCCCTTTAACTGCCGTATCGGTCGCCTCCGTTCTGCCGTGAGCTGGTCTCAAAGGGACCGCAGCAACCTCACGCTACACGCCTGCCTTACCGACATCTGCATGGGGTCCGAGCAGGTGTCGTTAGCTTGTGAGGGGGCACCAACTGTACGCCTGCAACAAATGACTTGGGAAGCGACCACTGCCGTGACTGGAACGTAGGAGTAGTCTGTGCGTCCCTTCCCCAGGACGCGTGCCCAAGTCTGCACCCACCTCACTCACAGGTTAAAATGGGTTAGGCAAGGTGAGAAAAATGAACGGCTTCCATCCTGTCTGAAAAAGACGGTAAAACGGCAAAGATACCAGCCCGGACGGACATTTGGTGTGAACCAGCACACTTCATTCTTGTGGTTTTGTTCCTTGAGAAATTGAGCCTCACAGTTTATGGCTTATGGCTTATTTCATCATCAGCCAAGGAAGGGGGAAATGCAGAGTTACGAAGGAGACACACGTGTCTGTCTGGGAAGAAAATTTCAGCTCTGGTTTGGTTGCTGCACCCACAGCACTCAACAAAGCTCTGCCAAGCGGCAAATGCTAGCAATTCCCCTTCGCTGTTAGAAAAGGGCTAGGGGAGTCGATGGCAAACTGCGCGTGAACTGTAGGCTCGTTTGGCCTCTGTAGTTTGGGAAAATATTTGGCTGAAGTATAGCCCGTATAGAAACAGTTTGATCTCGGCGGGTATCCTTTTAAGGAATCCAGTTTAGGTCACTAAGCACTTTACCCTTCATTACTTAGTGATCCAATGTTTAAAGTATTTTATTTCTACAGGGAATTGTTCTGTCAAATTCCACTTTAATAAAAAAAAAAAAAGTCTGTGTCCTTTTGGGAAACTGCCAATGTTTTCAGAGCAGTGTGCCTTGCTTTTTGTTTGTTTGTAGGTGGCTTCACCCCAGGTTTCCTGAACCTTCACCCCTCTCACACACGCACGGCTCCTGCCGCTTCCTCCACCCCAGCAGCCGGTCCCGTGCCACCTTCTCCTTCCCATTTCGCCTCATTGCCCTCCTCATGCTCACACAATGCCAGCGGTCTCCTGGGGCTGCGTTCACATCGGGTTCTCTCCTCGCAGCAGAACGCCGCAGCTCTGGGGGTGGTGCTCCCTCCTACCCCTTCCCTGGCCCAGGCCTCTGCAGCCCGGCAGCACCTCCTCTCCCGCTGCCTCGCTCCCAAGAGCTCGTTGCCAGCTGGGAACCGCTGACGTCCGATTCACACTGGCATCTAACCACTGCTTGAGCTAGAAAATAAATGTCTGAATTATCAAAGCCAAAGATGCAAGACAACAATTAGAGACGTCTTCGTTTTTCAGGAATTCCTGGAGCTCCTTGTCCTCAACTTCATGGGAGATTTGTTCTTTGTACAATATGCTGGCAAGCGACAAGTCCCACTAGTTTAATCCTATTTTTTAATGCTGTAGCAATGTTGAACTGGGGTGACTAACTTCAGGGTAACTAACTTTGCCTGCAAGTAGGCTGTTCCTAAAGCAAACGTCCCCAAAGGCAAACAAAGCAGCCCAAAAACGGGGCTTGCTTCATTTTTACATACTGCTAAAGATTACAGACTCAGAGATTATCAGTTTAGTGTTTCATGAGCCACCTTTTTTTTTTTTTTTAAAAAGGCGTAGTTTGCCAGCTGGCTGCAATCTGTAGTTCTCCCCCAGTACACACTTCACCTCTTGGAGGAAGGTGGACACCTAAAGAAGCGATAAACCTGTGCTTGCCTTCAAGTACGTAGAACAGCACGTGCTGAACAAAATGCAACTCGTGCATGTTTTTCTCATAAAGTTTATCAAACCCTACTCACTTTTAAAAAACACCAATTTAAAATATTAATCACCGATCTGCCGATTCGCATGACTGTACCTAACCTGTGCCAGGCTCTGCTCAGCACCACTATCAGTGGTTATGAGTAAAAATAAGAATGACTAACCTATCTTGATTTTGTTTTTTAAAATGCAATTTTGAAATCCCTCTGCCGCTTCTGCTGAGCCAATACCTGTTTCCATGGAAATAGCAGCACACAAAATGTTGACATATTTCAGAGACAGCGAGCTACTTAAACATCTGCTTCCCTGAAAGCACCAGCTAGACTTTCAAATAAAACTGGCTCTCACATTTGGTGGAACGGGTTTACAAGAAAAATCAAACAAAGCATCTTTGAACAACGGCCCAGCCCAGACCTTTTCAAACAATACACGCAGATAGCTAGAGCAGCACGCAGCTCACCGCGCTCCTGTTTTAGGGCTCCCGTTGTAAATAATCCACACGGCAACGCATTTAAGGAGTAGTCTCTTGAAAAAAGCAGCGAAGAGGACCAACAAACCTTTTCGTACCTTTTAATCCAATTTTCACCTCACAACCCTGCATTGCTAAGCGCTCAGTGTTGTCGCTGGTAAGAAAATCTGGGAGCGTGGTAAAGATGAGCACCTACCTCTCACCAAAGCCCAACTTCGAGCCATGGTGGTGAGAAAAAGCCAGTATTTAAACCAGAATTCAGACTACATTTACGTATCAGCAACCGCTTTAGCCAGCCAGGCGCACTGCCCTTCTAGAAGCCACGTTAGCTGAATGTTAATACAGTTCTTGAAAGGGGAGGGGGGGAAGTGGCAGCTGACAAAATGGGCAGCACACACTTTATTTTGACTGTACCGGAAAACTAAAATTATTTCGGTTATTCCATTTTTTCTAGAATGATTTCTGATTAGTTCATTCTTTTCCCTACACTTCCCTTTTAAGAGTAACAGCCTCACCCTCACATAACCCTGCACACACGCACACATCCCCCCCAAACTGGGTTAAATACGTTTATTGAAAAATGGGCTTCCCACTGACTTGAGATTAAAAAGCACTATTCAAAAGCAACATGAAAAATCTATTAACTCTCTTACGTTTTCCCCCAACCTACATCTGAGCAACCCCTATCAACTTGTGGTACTCCAGTGGCCAACAGCTTCATTCGTTCTTAGAGACCGTCTGCTTTGAAAAGTGAAAAGCATTTAATTTTTACAAGGTTGAAGAAAACAGTACATTTGGAGTGAAAAGGACCTTTGCTGATAAACCTTGATTTCTCCCTCTGCCTCCAATTCTTCACCGCCCCCTGCCCCAAACCAGCTGCTCCGCTGCCAGAGGACACATGGCTAAAGAACACCAAACTCGCCGCTCGACCTAAGCCAGAGCTCCGAGCAGCACAACGAACTGCTCCCGCTTTGTTCTCCTCATCCGATACGAGGGTCTTCAACCTCGCTAGAAACCTTGGGGATAAAAACTAAAACAGCTTTTAAAAAAGTAAAGCTTGGAAATCTCGTCTGGCAAAAGGTCCAGAAACAAGTGTTTTATGCAAAGATTAAACAGCACATGATACAACATTTTGGACCCAATTTAAGAACCGCGGTCGTCGACACTAATTACTGTAACAGACCCGTCATACACTTCTTGTGTTGCGAGCTACACGTTCTTACTTCATCCCTTCTGGCAGGTTATCTAGATGCAGAGCTCTGTATGCAAGGATAAGAGGGATTATTCCCGAGCATGCAGAAATTCATCTGCTAACAAACTTCACAGAGAACTTTGGGAATCGGACAAGAGAACAAATTGCCTTGGGCTGTGTCTAGCACGTTTTTTCAAATGTGACACACACTCCCATTTAGAGTTGTGGTGAAGCACGCAGGAAGGGTGCTCGCATCAAGAGACTCCCTGAGTATCTAAAAAAATACTTTTAAAACATAAGGGATGTCCTAACACGGTAAATTTTCCTTTTGTATTTAGACTTTTGTAAATAACTGCCACGCCACCTGAATCCCCGTCAGGGCTCACAGTCCCTATACAGCGTGAATCGTCCAAAGCATTTTGCAATCCATCATAATATTGCAAAAGTTTTATTAAGGGGTAACCCACAGAGTTTATTCTCTATCCCCCACGCTTAATTTTTCAATCAACTAATAAAAATCATACTGAATGTTCTAACAAAATGGAAACGTAGTTACTCGGAGAACAGCACACACACCCGCATGCGTGCAGGAACTCTGCGAGAAGCATTAAGCTAATTTCTGGTACAAAGGCTTTGATTCATACTACTCAACTTTAGGCACTTAGCAAGGATAATTTGTGAAGTGTCTAATTGTTCCAGGTTTCATATTACAGTTCACGGAAAGGAAGAGGCTCCTCCAAATGGAGATTTGAGCCTCTCTCCTGTTTTCCGTGGAATACGTGAGCGAGGGGCTCCTGATTCAGACATCTCGGCTGAGTGCCTGAAGCGAGGAGGGGTGAATCTGGGGAAGGACTGAACCCCTTCGGATCTTGCTTTAGTAAGATCATTTTGTTGGGCCCAGCCTACGCTGTCCTTAGTAAGGGCACCCAGCAAACCAATTTCCATCGAAGAAATATAAATATACATCCCTAAAAAAAAAGAGGCACAAGATGTATTTATGTTCTGAACACGTACAAACATTTGCAAGTTTTCCATGTAATTCCAGCCTCTCTTGCCATTTCAAAAGCCAAGTACAGTAAGCACCGCTGTGACCACCAGCTTGCAGCAAGCGGCGTAAGCACCTACTGCATCTCCACGCTGGCTGAAGTTGGTCTGATGTCAACCAAGAAGTTTGAGGGCAGGGAAAACTAGTGCTCAGAAACTCTCGCAGTAATTCCGGTGTCTGTCTCCAAAGCTTAGTGGAACAGCGAAACCTGCGTGCGTTAAATAAACAACTGTTACACGTGGTACTTGGTGTGAAGTTACGATGACAGCTGGCCAAACGGCATCTGGATGTCCTCCTCCTTGAGCGACAAGAGGCAAAGCCCAGATTTTGGCACCCAGTAGAATAATGGGGTAATTAAAAATAGAATAGCGACCGTGGCAGCAGGGCAACTGGATGAATTGCTTTGAACGTGTAACGAATTATCTGCATCCATTTAAACATGGGGATCTCTACCAATTTTGTAATTAAAGAGTAACAACACTTCACAGCTTCAAAGCACAGCACAGATATAAACTAATTAACGCGCAACAGCTGTGTGAGGAAGTTTAGGAAAATACTGAATTCCTCAAAACCCGAGAGCCGATACCATATCAAAGACCAAGAAAATCCTTGCAGCCGTCCCATTTCCTAAAGATTTCAAATGCAAAATTATAAAACACCGAACCCTTTGCATAAATAAACAAACTTTAAACCCCCCAATTATAAAAGGATATACTTTAAAAGCACTCACAAGTCCATGTAAATGAATGCTGTGATGCCAAAAATATTTTGCCCAAGGTTAAACTGAGAAAATACATATTCCTAAGTCATTTTTGATCAGCAAGTGATTGCAGTACTTCTGTTTCTATGCCCAGCCCTGAAGAGAAATCTGACTCGAAGAGACATTAGCATACAAATGGGAAATGAACTTCCAAAGCTTATGCAACTGTTACTCCATTACAGACAGCTCAAATCAATTAGGTTCTTAAAAATCAGAGAATAAATCTTTCAGTTTAAAATATGAGTACTCCCTTATACCTCAGAGACATACATGACATTTGAAGCTGGTAAAAATTCAGCTTGTTGAGGAGGGCAAAAAAAAAAAATCAACCAGAATTCACTTAATGTTCTCTCTGACAGTGTTATTTTCTTCCCTCCCCTCCTCCTTGCTTCAATGTTCCTTTCCCTTTCTCCCCCCACCCAAAAAGGGATGGAGAGGAGCCTGAACTTTCCACTTAAGATTATTTGATTCAGTCTTCAAACCGAGCAAGTGTGAAATTAGAGGGGTGTTTATCCTGCTTAGTGGGGAAAAACCTCAGCAGAGCCACGACTACATAAATTCTGTAACGAACAGACAGAAAACAATTAACAGTAAGCTGAAGACTGCTGCCAAGACTCAAGGACTATTTCAACACGTACGAGAAATACAGGCACCTACAGCAAACAGTCAAAGAAGTAACTCGATTTTTGTTCTAGTTAGTCCCAACTGTCCAGTTCCGTAGGTTTTCAGTCAACAGGCTTTGCCAAAGCTTTCTCGAAGCTACACGGATCCCGCAAAAGCTGAGACTCACTGATGAGCCTATTTTAGTTTAAACATTAGGAAAACCAAACAAACTGACGGGTAGTATCTCAGCAAAAGGTAAAACACAGCCCTATATGACACAAATTAAAAATAACCACGTTTTTCAGAATTTTTATAGTAGCGAAGAGCATTCTGCTTAAAACACTTTGAGACTGAAGTGACAAGATGACAATAGATACTGAATAACTAATGGTGTATGTATTTTATTAAATGTTACCATTTTACATTTTCATATAGACGAAAACATAAACAGAGAAAAATCCAAAGCCTGCAGAACAAAAGATCTCTTGTAAAGCAAGTATTCGGCAATTGAACATCACACATTTTCAGTGAATCCCAGCACCGTTTGCCTGGCAAACACCCAAGGCTGACTAGACTTCACACACGTCGTTGGGCACTTCTGCTTCAGTTTAACACGAACACGCACAGCGCACCCTCTGCTTAAACAACTTTTGAAAACCCAGTTATAAAATGCTACATTAAACCTCCGCCCCCAATCCAGTATGTGACCTGCCAGAGGCCAAACCAGTACTAAAAGAGAAGGAGGAGCGAGTTCTGTGCCTGTCACTTCACAGTACATCCACTCATTGGGCACTTTTCTGCACACATAACCATTTACTGCTCACCTCAAACTCTCATGGATTTGCCTGAACAAACACGTGTGTGCAGGGCATCCCGGTGGTGCGTGGAGTGCTCAGCTCCGCTCCACAAGCTCGCTCTTTCCCGAATGTCTTACAGCAACTACAGAATTCACAAACCTGCGCAGACCCCAACAGAGCATGAAAAAAGCACAGTTTCTTCAACTTCCACACTCAACAAGAAAAACCCAATTTTTATTTGAACTCATGACATTTTATGACCTTAAAACTCTGTTTCTCAGGTAGCAGCAATAAAATTGTCAGTACAAGCAGCCCGTTATCAAGCCTGCTCAAAACACGGTGTGCATTACCAACACTGGTTACATATCCTTACATCAGGGAATCCACAAAACCAATTAACAGCTGTCAAAATGCTCGTATGTGTTCCCACGGCAAAAAAATACCTGTCATGGGATGTATAAAAGGTTTTCCTCTGTACAAACATAGTTAAAACCACTATTTTGTTTGCGTATCGGAGAAAAGCTGGATCAGAAAATGCTGTTTTACTTGAAGCAAGGATTCTGAGGAGCGGAGTTCTTAGCAGAAACCATTTCGCTATTCAATAACTGCTTCTGAAGGATTCGGTATCTGACAACTTTCTGCTTTACCCGTATTACGGAGAATTTCAGCGTGCCATAAATCTAGCTATCAATTGCAGTCCTTACTCCAGGATATACACAGAACTTTAAGTAACCTGGGACCCAACTATGTTAAGTTAACCTTTAAGTAACCCAGGACCCTCCTTTGAGGAGAAAGGCCAGAATACTTAATAGGATCAAAAATCTTGCTGCAATAAACTAGAAAACATGAGACTGGGTGCTTTCTATCACTGTGGATAACATCTCAGTATTCTGCACTAGCTACAGCTTTCTAGCTGACTCCAGGACTAAGGAGACCTGGGATATTTTGCTAGTACAGCACTGGTTTAAAAAAAATAGAAAAAAAAACCCCAACCAACCGACTGGGAACATATATACCCATTTACTACAATGCAGTGGAATTTTCAAGCGAGCCAGGAACACGGTTAAGACATTCATGCAAGACCTTCGTGCCAGTAACACTCCAATTCCTCAGCTGCTATCAAGCTCTCCCCACGCAGCCACAACGGGATTGCTAGTACAGACAGTCCGCAGTTCAGCTTCCTAAACCTGGCCTTGAGCGCCTGCGGGCATGTCCCGCTCTCCCTAGAGGACTGGTTTATGACCACCTGCAGTGACGCCCTGTGCTAGATCACGCATACAGGAAGGCTCATTCAGATTGGTGCTCGCCTTTGTTTCTGCGGGAGGATACGGTACCCCATGAATTCTGATTCCTGTCAGCCGAAGTGTCAGCAGTGAGAACAGCAAGTCTGTAGCTGTTCCTGGACAGACAGATTGGATCACAGACGTCTAGGCACGAAGGGAGCGAGCATAGCCTGGGAGCTGCTTCTCATTTAAGTCAAGCGCATGGCTCTGCTTACCTATTAAAGAAAATTTATTCCCTTCAGATAAGCAAAAGAAACAACGATTACTGAAAACGGGTAATTTTTAAACTATAAACCCAACCAATAATTGTTGCTTATACAACAACTACCTCTCAGTCATGTCACAGTTGTTTTCACTTTGGCAAAACAAACTGAACTGCTGTGCTCAGAGTGCCACGTGGTATCTACAAGAAGGATGCTGAAACACTAGAGAGAACTTACAGGAAAACCCCCTCCAAAATCACCCAGGGAATCAAACCCTTTCCCCTTGAAAAAGCAAAGCTCACAAGGCAAGATTTAGGATTTTAGCTTACGAAACAGAATTCTGAGGGATGACCTGATCCCTACACGTGGGTCCCGACACAAGAAAGAGGAACTCCAGCAGCGCGTGACTTTTGAATCTTGCTGAGAAGCGTCAGATGCAATAGCCGGAACTCAAACCTGAAACGAAATACAACCCCAAACTGCAGATATTTGAAACAGCTTACCAAGAGAAAGTGGCGGACTCACCTATAATGTCTGCAGCAAACAGGGAAGTCCCTCTAAAGCACGTAATTTTAAACGAGCATATAAACACAAAGCCAAAGCATCAGCAAGACTTAGAAAAAAAATAGTTGGGAAGAAATCATAACATAGGAAGAACAGCCTTTCAAATGAACATTCAGAGTATAACATTTCAAGAACGTGCAACATTCTGGCAACTATAAATTTTTTTCCTTCCGTTCCTCTGTAAAGGGAAATAAACACACACCTAGATACAGTATCTCAGAGAGAGCGCCTGCAATGCACTGTCAGGGGGAAAACCTGCCCCTGACGATACAGGAGCCTTTTCTTTGAACTGAATACACATCCAAAACTTCTAATGCTTCACGTGCACGCAGGCAGACACGGCATTATTTAGCGTTTTCACATTTTACACACAGGCAGAGCTAAGGCTCTTTTCGTGGTATACATGATAACGTGGGGAACAGGTTACAGCAGGTGGAGCTTTGAACTTTTGCCTTCACAGCAATGTCAGTTAGCAATACGATTTTACATAGTCCCACCTGATGTGTGGCAAAGCTGACAGTCCTGCTGGTCCCGTACCCTCTCCCTGACACGGCTCAGAACCAGGTAACTCGAGGACAGCACAAGGCCGCCGTGGAAGACACAGTTTAGCATTCTGTAACACAGAAAAGCACAGTTCTTGTTCCCATAAAGATTAGTTTGAAGCCTGAGTCATGTGCTTTAATCTCTCTTCTGAATGTTTTTTTGGCTTTCGTTGTAAAGGCGCTAGACCATTTTGGTATTCATACAAATATCTCCTCGCTTTGAATCTTGCTGAATGATTTCCTCTGGCAGCTAGTTTCATTCTAATTACATGGTTTGAAAAAGTGTTTCCACCTACCATTTTCCAAAACTCCCACTTTCTAAGTATCAGTGACTGTCCTTTTGGGCTTGTACTATGAGACATCACAAAGTTATCTTGCCATACGAGTTCCTCTTAAGGGACTGACAAACAATCTTAATTAAAGTTTTCACATGTTCAAGCTAACCTTTTTCAGAGCTGATCGTACAAAAATATTCAAGAGCTATGGTTAACGAGTGTGTTTAGAAACACTTTAATGCTCTAAAGGAATATGATGGCCACTTGTCCTGAATGAGGACTACACTGTTACCTCGGCCTCCTTACGACCTCTTCTCTTAAGAAACTACGGTAAAATTAGCTTTATAATGTCTTCTGCTAAAGAACACTAGATAGAATTCTAAAACAAATTTCGGCTTCACAGCAGCAGATGTGGTTCAGTTTAACAAGCCAATAAATATTTTAAATGACTAGAGAGCTGGGAGTTTTATAATATGATCCAGGTTTAAAAGCTAAGAAGGGAGTCAACAGGTACTGGAAAAAGAAAGCACACAACATCTGTGCGGGTGGATACAAGCTACTTTTGTAAAAGCACTCCATTTTCAGCAATACTCCGAGAAGTTATCCTGGTGTTGTAACACACATTAACCTGCGAACTGAAGAGCTCTGTTGGAAAAGCTCGGTGGATAAAAGCGATCACCAACGGAAAGAAAAACGCGATACAGAGGTTCAGCAGGGTGCAAACGACAAGCCTAACCTTGCTATGTCCTCTTATGCTTTACTGCGTGAGATGGTCAAGCTGCTTCAGTAAGTCGTTCAAATACTAAAGCGTGCAGCACCCTCAACATTCCACAACGAAAGAGGCTGCCTTTAAAAAAAAAAAAAAGAGAAAGTGGAAATAAAACTTCACACCAGACTCCACGGGTGTCTTAGAACAGCAACGCAAACCACAAAACCAGCACTGCCCTGTGCTTTGGGTGAGAAGGTGAAGCTCCACAAGCCGAGTAACCCCGATGACGGCAGGTCAAACGGGAGGGCAGTCAGCAACGCCGCCACGGCGCTTCCACCCGCGGCGGGGGCAGCGGCCTCCGGGGAAGGCCCGGCGGGCAGCCGAGGGCGACGCTCTAAGGCTGCCCGAGGGGAAGCGAGGCCCCCCGGGCAGGGCCGGGCAGCACCCCGCGGCGCGGCAACCGCCGCCCCAAGGCCCCGCCGGCCGCGGCGAACCCTCCGCGGCGCTTCCCGCCGCCCCGCTTCCTCCCCGGGGAGCGCAGGAAAACGCTGC
>VZSC01007015.1:87909-137954 GCA_013398225.1 Steatornis caripensis | reverse complement strand
GGTGCCGAGCAGCGGCGCGACGCCGCGGGCTGCCCGGGCAGGGATCCCGGGCGGCGAAAGGCTGCTGCGGAGGATGTCAGCGCGGCTGGGCAGCGGGGGGTGACACCAACTTTGCCTGCTGTCACTCGTGGGGAGCGATGTGCCGGCCGGTAACGCGCAGGACCACCGCCATCCAAACCCGTTATTGGCGTTCCCTGCCAATACTGGGAACGCGGCATAAGGTATTAGCATGTTGCGTACCACATTGATTATCTGCTCGCTTCTGTGTTACTATAGAGTACTGTACAAGCCTGTTGCTCAATTTTATGGTACTTAGGAGCGCATGAGAGACAGGTCTTCTCATTTCTTTGTGGCTGTTCCGGTGAGCTCTAGCCTAGGATGTTTCTTTCTCTGCGATGATGATTGTAGCTCTTGTTCTGCTCCCAAGCCTGCTGTTTCTGGTAGGGGTTTTTCAGAGTCTTCCAGTTGCTTATGGTGCACTTTTACAAGTAGTTGTGAGATTGCAGTTATTGACTTTGCCTTTCTCGATAAGTTTCCACTGTTACAATACGGTAGCCCATGAAGAGGATCTCTAAGTATAGCTATTACTCTGTTGCCTTGGGCAAGTCACAACCTCTTTTGCCATTTCTCCATCAGTAAAAAGGGGATAATAATACCTCAGAGAGTTGTTACAAGAAGTAGTTAATGTTTGTAGAGGGCTTAAAAGACCTAAGTGTTATTAATTAAGCCCCATGACACATTAAGGTAAGAGTTAGCGAACCAGGTTTACACATGGCTGAACTGAGGCAGGAAAGGATTATGATTTAGCTGGAGTAATATACTGGATCTGTGACAATAGCAGAAAACAAGTTGTAACTACTTCATGCTGTAGGCACAAGCGAACAGTTCTATATATCAGATATGATTCCAAGATTATTTGCCCCTCCCTCACCTCCCCCCTTCTAGTTTCAAGCTTTTCTACTTGAGGAGTTTTTGCCTGTGTGACTTCCAGTTGACTGGATAGCTCCAAGGACACTTGTGGCTTGCCCGCTTTAAAGTGTTTCAGCAGTTTTCATAACAAGATATATGTTCTAGGATGCAAGCCAAATCCAGACTTAAATTCCATAAAACATTCTCCACTTTTCCCCTGAAAACATTGTGTGGAACTTAGTTAAGGCTTGATCCCGTTCCAGTCAGTGGAGTATGCACTAAAGCTGACGCTGCTGCTTCATCTGAGAAAGTTCTTTCATTAAGGAAAAAATTCGCTTGTCAGTCTGTTCCAGAGATTTAATGGTACAGTTAGATCATTTTTCTGAAGATGTAAACATTCCACATATGCTGGAGCTGTACATGCATTTTCGTAATTTAAAGGTAATTTTCCATCTTCAGGCTTTGACCACAAAGTGTCGGTAACTTCCTTCCAACTGTGTTGATTCCCCGGCACGCTGACGTGACACTGTTACAGACTCAGTAGCATTAAGCAGTTAAAAAAACCTGAAAACTAGTCTACTGAATTCAAAAGGAAACTTAGTCTTCATCTTACAAAGTTTTTCCATACTGTATTGGCTTTTATTTTCTTTGATCACTTGTAATGCTGCTGAGGTTGACACCAACAGAAATAGTGTTTGCAGAAGACTTTAAGAATCATGTTTTCTCTTCTGACAGTTTTCTATGCAAATACTTCGTTCCCATGGAAGATGCTTTTTCATAGGTGTAAGTGGAGTAACGACTTGGAGTACTTGCACATTTTTGTAAGAGCCCATACTGAAAGTCAAACTGAACTATTTTGCAAGAAAAGCTTAAGCAGAGGGGTTGGACAAGACGACCTCCAGAGCTCCCTTCCAACCTCAGCCATTCTGTGAGTCTGTAAAAGCAGGATGTAGCAAGTAGGACTGGAATTCGGCAGAAGTTTAAAATTAATGTGCATTTCTAGACATGTGTGTGCTCTGACAGAAGCTTGAGACTTCTTGCCCTTTTGAAGGAGTAACTGGAAGTTCCAGAACATCGCCATGATAATTCCAAGATCACAGCTGGAGCCAGTGTAATTGCAGAACTCTGAAATTGCCATTTCCAGTTTATGGGTTTGCAGCTTTTCCCTATTCAAACCCCGTACAAGTTCTTCCCCATCCGCGTGTTTTCAGCCTGGTCCCCCTAGGGAGCCAGTTCCACTGTATCATGGTTTTTAGACTTTGATTTTGTCAGCATAGGACTGTTTGGATTATCTCAGATTTAAAGGCAGTTGTCGCTCCCCCACCACACGCTCCCGCTGTGACTCCGTCCCTGTTCCGTACTTTCTCAGGAGCGTTCCTCTCTGACAGGTGCCTTTCCGATTCTTTTCTGCGAGTAGATCAGACAGGATGGTTCTTAGTCCTTTACTTTCGGGGCTAATAAGAGTAAGTCTGAATGAAATTCTTTCATTTGCTGGCAGCTTACGTTACCACTAAAGCGTTGGCACCAATCTCTTGTAAATTTTAAATGGAAGATTGTTTTTCATCTATTGTATATGAAAAGTTCATTTGATGTTTATACATCCCAGTTAAGTCTTCAGAAAATGCAAATACTCACCGTAAGTGCATAGCTGATTAATCAAATTCATAACGGATTACAGTTTTTAGGGGGCAGACTATTTAAATTGAATCATGCTGCTCTGATCCTGTAAAGGAGCAGTAAGCTCTTTACAAGCTTGTTTAGAAAGAGTAGCTGTCTCGGGCAGAGATTTTGACAGTGTCAGGCCCTACGGAGTGCTTTAAACACAGGTTAATTTGCTGAAGTGCAGTGTTAGTTGCGGTGCGGTGTATCTCTTCTGATTGCTCACAGGAGAAGCTCACGTACCCCGAGATACTTGAAAGCCTGTATAACATGTTGTTTACATGTTGAGTTGCCTAGATGGCCATTATTTAGTATTTTAGAAAAATATTTTACATTCACAGGTGAAGGCATTTTCAATAGCACTTGAAAAATTAAGTGTGAAGTCATCCGCATGTAAAGCAATCAGTTTCAGAGGCTGGATAGTAGCTTCCCAGTTGGCAGTCTTAACTTTTTTTAAATAGATAACTTCTCAATCAGATCCGTTTCAGTGATTACTTTGATTAAGGTCCTCTTAACTACGGAAAATAAGAAGTTTTTTCATCATACCTTGTGATCCAAGGAAGACACTTGTCAGGACAGTCTGCTTTAAGAAAATGGAGTTGAGTATCAGCCTGAAGTGTATGTTCGCCTTTGCCAGCACTGTCAGATGTGCGATCTGACATATGTCCTTTGTTGCCTCAGTTTCCCTATCCGATGCATTAGTATTTATGGTAATACTGGGATCTGTGGACAAGCCAACGGGAAGGAAATGTGCAGGCGCTGGTGGACGGGATTAACTCAGCAGCCGCATTGATTTCTGCTGCATTGTGATGTGAAAAATACAGCTGTCCGTGGGGTAAGTTTTATGAGCCCAGCCCCATCAATCAGATCTCTATGCATCTAGCTAAAAGTAGCCCTGCAGCCAACGTTTAGGAAGACGCTATCCATTGCATTCAATGTAATGAGGGTCCTCGGTCCACTAAGTGATGGGGATGCCAGAATTGCCTGTGAAAGAGAGGATGGAAATTGAAGTCAGCCCTAACAGTCCTAACTCCTGTCTGAATTCAGAATTTCTTTTCTTTTCCTTTGGTGAGGAATCTAGTTAGAAGGCATAAAGCACTTTTAGTTTTGAATTCATAATATTTATTGTAGCAGTGTAACTTTAAGCATAACATTATCATGAAAATAAGTTTAACTAAAAGGAGCTGTTAACTCCACAGCGTCTGGAAAATAAGCTCTGCATACTTACTCAGAGTAGCACAATGCGAAAAAATATATCCTACGATTCATTGCCTATATACCAAGTATAAGTAGGAGAAAAAAACGGAAGACTAAAACGTTTAGATTAGAATTTACCTATAAATACACTATTTTATATATATATATATAAACACATGCAGTGGCAACACAGCATTATCAGCAGAGTAAGGCTAGGAAGGTGATACTGTAGGGCATGTTAGCATCCTTGAAGCCTCACATGAAAGAAAAGGAACCTGTCCTTATTTAGGCTATGTTTAGGAATAGCTAATTTAAGTTAATAAATTAACAGTAACTCAGATCAAATCAGAGCAGTTGTTCTAAGCCATTTAGTTGCACTGATTCACTCTAAATCATAACTCAGTTTACTTTAGGCCGTTCTAAAACATGGTTGCTTTGATTCACCCTGTATTTTAGGAGGTGCTAATTAGAGGAAGGTAGGTAATTCAATCTCAGGATTAGACTATACCACAAGGACTTTACTAGCACAGCAATACCAGCCTGGTTAGCGGTAAAACCCCGGCACAAAGGGATTCCTTTTGCCAGCCCGAGCTGCGTTTGAGCTCACCAGGAGGCTTGTTACCCTAGCTATATTTAACTAGGGAAAAACAGTATTTCCCCTTTCCTTTCACATTTCTAACAGGTAGTATTGTACTGGTAAAGCTTCTGGTTTAGACACAGTCCAATACAGATCGATTCCCTTAGTGTCGACAGGGCTTCAAGGGTACTCAGGATCTTCTGCTTAGCATGCAGGGGCCGAAGGGGCTGGAGCAAAGAGTCTCATGCAGGTATATTTGTTTCTTACCCCTTGTGATGGGATTTTGCTTCACCCATTGTAGTTTCCTCTGGGCTCGCTCTTCTGTAGTTTACATCTCGTAGCTGGTGTTTTTGAACTATTCACTATTTCAGGAAGGAGTGGGCTGACTCGAGGTAACAGCTGGGTTCTATAGCCTCCTTTAGTCCTCGCTTCATTTTCCAATACCCTTTTCGTATGAGATAACACTACCTGAGTTGGTTCTCTTTTCTCCCTTTCCCCAGAACTTCTCTCGTTTTACTATCCTAGGGGAGCTCATTTAGGTGCAGCAGGCTTCCTTTTATATGAAATAATGCCTCTGGGCTGTGGTGTGATGCCTGGTCACCTGATTCAAATCCACCACCTGGGAGGGAGATAAATCCTATAGGCGAGAGCTGAGTTCATTCTCTTTTGAAAATGTGGCTAACCGTGACACACTGCTTGTATGGCGGTCCTGTGCCTGTGGTGCACATGTGTGCGTGCGTCTGAGGAACGATGAAGAAGAATGTCTGTGAGAAGTCAAGAAATAAATCAAGAGGATAAGAAAAAGCTAGTTACTAGTAGTTACACGGGCAACAGTTACATCGTTTCTGTGTTTGCTAGAGAAAAGCATAGTATGAACTGAAGTCTTAAGGTTTGTTTTGGGCGGGGGGGAGGAAGCATACAAGAAGTAAAGGAGATAATTTCTAAATAGCAGAAATATCTACGAGCCCATTAAAGGTACTTACAGGCTTTGAGTGTACGAGATTTAAATATAGTATATTTGATTGAATTACCTAGCTCAATTTATTTGACACCTAAAATTCTTGTCAAGACCAAGCAGTTGTAATTAAATCAATTTGAATAGGCTTGGAAAAGCTTGTTTATTTTGTTTATCAAGACAGAACTGATGAACACTAAAAAAAGAAAACAAGAAAGTTAGTGTAATCTCGATACTTTTAAGTTATGTTCTTAAAAATGTAGATTTGGAAGAAACTTGGACGTAGCTAAAGTGATATTCTTAAACAACTGTAATTACTGGAATTAGAATTCCTTAGTTTTGTGTTGTGTAGGGACTAGAAAGTTTACTAGCACTCTTAAGAGAAAGTCTTTGAGAGCTCGGTTGGAAAAATGGGCTGTGTAGATAGTTTCAGGTGAAGAGGTGTCATGCGTAATTGTTGTGCTTAATTACCCTGTTAGACTTCCTTGAAGATAATTCTCTCTTATAGTAGATTGGTTTATTATATACCTGCAAAATGTTTGATAATGTTAGTCCCAAAGATTAATAGTTAATATAAAAATGTCCCGAGTCAATGAGCATAACAGAGTTCCAAACCATAAATTAGTTTAAGGTTAGAAAATAAACATTTGTCATCGGTGGTCCATGCTTTCAAAATTAAAAAGTTATTTCAAGAAGGCTGCTCTTTGCTTTTTCTCCTCTACGTATTTTCTGTTCTCTTTCAGTTTCGATGCTGTAAGGTTAGAGAATGTGTAGCTGTTTGCATGCCATGTACTTTGTTGCTGGGCGTGTGAAAGGCTCTGTGCCTGCATCTGCAGGTAGCCGGTATTTTGTCAGAATTCCTAGGGTAAAGGGCTTTTGTTTGTCTGTTTTATGGTTTGGTTTTGTTTTTAAACTGAAGTAACCGTGCTGCTAAGCCCACTACTGTTCTATCTGAGTGTTGTCAGTCTTCGTCTGTATTGTCAAACGGTGTGGTGCAGTAGCACACCTGTAGAACGAGTCCACCGTGAGAATGTTGGTGTTGAGGACTCGATGCCCGTGGTGTTTGCATTTCTGGAGGTATTAGCTGGGTCTGGTCCCTTGTGCTTTAGTGGTTGAAGTGTATCTTGCAGTTCAGCTTCCGCCAGAGGACTCCAGTTGTTATGCTCTGAGGCTGCTTTGTTAGGAAGCACTGCAAATGGGATGATAAGATTTGTTACAAAAGTTCACACTAGATCCAAACTAAAAAGAACGGGTGCAGATTTATGTTGAACAACATTGGGCCTTTACGAGAGGGCAGAAGATGCCATGAGGCTTTTAAAGTTTTTGTTTGTGTTAAGCTCCTTGCGAAAGGAGTGAGAAGCACACGGCAGTTGATAGAGGAAGGGACAAATCTGATGTGAAAAGGCTGCAAAAGAGGGTTAAGAGCCTTCAGTCAGCCATCAGAGGATAGAAGCAAATCACATAAAATCTGGGAGTTTTCTGAATGGATGCTTTTTCACCTGTTACTTGAGTTCCGTAGCTTAGCTCTGCTCTTTTTCCCTGGGGCTACATGGACGCTCCTCATCTGCTTCTGCACAAAGTCTGCTGAATTAATTCGGTTTGCAATAGATGGTTGTTTAAACTAATCTGTTTGGACTTTGTTTATCCTCTGCGTTCAAAGAAAGCTTAAAAACCTAAGTTCTGTTTTATAACATATATGATACTGAAAGGATGAGGAGAGAATGATTTTTTCCCCTCCACTTTAATGTGCAGATTTTAAAATACTGCTCTGTAGGGGTTCTGATCCACTGTAGTGCTCACAGCCAAAAGATGTTAACCATTTATGTGAATGGTGTGCTTAGCACTTTCTTCAAACTCCGTTTCTGAGTTATTTTATTGTCATATTCTAAGTGTCATAAATGAGGATTCTTCCGAACTAGACAATCACGAGCGCTAGCTAAGCTAATCCAGTAAGTTACGTGTTGTTTCTTGAACAGCAGAATTGCTAAGGTCTGTTTTCTCACAGACTTGTATTCTTTTGTGCCTTCCAGCCCCCTCGTCTCCTGCAATACCTCCAGGCTCTCTGTCCACAGTATTTCGAGTACCCCCACCTCCAGTCACTGTACCTCCTCTTTGCTCTCGCTCCCGGTGTCTGAAGTGCCAACGCTGGGTTTGCTTGCTGGCTGAGCTGGAAGCGGGATGCATGGTTGTTCGTTCACTGCCCTGTGTCTGCTGAGGAGCTGAGCTGCTCTTTTGAGAGGTAGGCTAGGAAAGGAGACGAGGTGAAATGTGTCTGTGTGTCACTGGCTTGGATGTAGGGTAAGGGCTGGGCTGTGGCCGTCTTTCACTTACTGGGGATGCTGAAAGGGTCTGTCTTACCTACGTAGCTTTTGATTTTCAGAAAACTTGCAGGAACTTCGTATGTTTGAAATTTCTCTCCCTCTGTGAAATGGGGTTGATATTGGTCAGTGAGTTCCACATTTGCCAGGGGAGGACTGACAGACACACGGACAGTTATGGACAGTGCAATTGTGTAAGCATTACATTCTCTAGAAACCAGGCTGTAAAAAACTCAGCTGTAATAGAACAAGCTTATCAATGTTTATGCTAAAGAATACTGCCCTTCAAACAGTACAATAAGCAAATGAAACCCCTGACATAAAATACTGTTGCTTTAAAAATTTGTGGCTGCTTGGTCTTTGTCAAAATAACAAAGGAAAATTTTGAACTCGAATAGTTTCAGTGATCACGTCAACAAAAAAACCCCAGCCTCACGGTTGATACTGGAGCAGCTGAGGCTGTGGTTCCACAGCAGCTCTGAGTCTCTTTGCTGCTGCAATCCCACTGACCAGTCAGTGAAATGGGCCGGGATGTGTTCCTTGGCCTTGAGAGCAAGTGGTGTGACACAGGTTGCACCCTCCCAGCTAAGCTCTCTTCCTCCAAAACAGGGTGACCTCCTCTGCCCTGCCTGTAGGGAACAGGCCTCTCCCACGTACTGCTTTGAGCTCTTCCTGAGCACCATCCAGGAGAATGCTGTGCTATTGATACCAGCCGTGACTGTGCCAGAGAGCATGCTGACAGCTCAACGGTTGTGTTAAGTTATGTAGTTGTACGTGCGTGATCGTGGTACAGTGCTTTAGCCCCACGCCCTGGGCTTGCTGGTTCGCCGCTACAGCTGTCCTTTGCCCAGCCAGGAGTTGTATGTTTTTATTCCACCCCTTGTTCCTGTGTTTCTGTGTTGAAACATTTCAGTTTACTAAGCTGCCCTAAAAATATGGCTAAATGGAGGGTTAGCTGAGTGCCAAAGCTGCCTCGGGGAGGGTGCAGGAGTATGACGGCAATTAGATTGGCTTAGGCTGTCACGGAGCCACAGCCTGTCAGAGCAGCAAACTCTTATCATGCGGGTGAGAGCGAGCGGTGCCGGAGAAGGGGAGGCTGGAACTCCCCGTGCCAGCTGCTCGGCAAAAACTAATGTCTTGCAACTACATGCTGAAAGGCAGCAAACAGCATAGTCAGTGGGAGAATGAATAGCTCCTTAAATTGACTTTACCGTTGGAGGAAACATCACTGAACTATAGCCTGCCTTTTCTTTCCTGTCCTCCTACACCCCCCCTCCCTCCTTGGTCATAGTGCACAATGAAAAAGTACCTACTGAGCTGGAAGGGATGTAGAGGAAGGAGGTATGGAAATTAGAAAGCATTCCTTCTATTTTCACTAAAACGTTTGTAAGTATCAAGAATACTCTTCCCATGATTTTGCTAAATTGTTTCTTCAGCACTTCTAGTGAAAAGTATTGTGTGCTCTGTCATGTATCTCAGAGGCACAAAGGTGACAACTTTCTTCTAAGTATTTGCCCGGTCTTTAAGTTAACTTGCATTAAGTTTGATATTTAAGCTAAATCAGGTCTCCTCAATATCTGGAAAATTCTCCCAAATTATAATGTAACTGCTCTCTAATGTAATAAATTAACCCCTGTCAAGAAGGCTTGCGTTGCTTTGGAACGTGGCATGGCCATTCCTCCTTCTGTGGGATTCCTGACGGAGGGGCTAGGTTTGCTCCTAATCCTGGGGAACGACTGGGGAAAAAATCCACCGACTGTGTAAGCTCACAGGAGATAGCAGCACTTCTCATTCTTGCAGATTTCTCTCTTTTAAAATATATAGCTACAGATATATGGATGGAGTGTGGAGATGAGTGGACTTCAGCTATGCCATTCAAATTTACTGTGTGGCACGTGAATCCATGCCCCACCATACAGATGCGCAGCCTCCCTTTTCTCTGGCTCAAAGAGCCTCTCGGGTTGCCAGGCGCACTAAAATGTTGGCGATTTTGCGTGGGTTTTTTCTTAAGAATGTAAACCTGTACCATACAACATCAGTAACAGTAGTGTTAATAGTTCTACAGCTCCTACCTTTTTCTCAAACATAAACTTCCCAAAGTGAGGCACTAGACAAATGCTGTCTTCTCACTCAATGGAGCAATTCCCTGCTTGTTTACAGAGCCGTATCTGCTGCTTTACAGCCATAAAGTTATTATTTCATTACATCTCACACATTTTAAAGTGGCAGATATACGTTAGACCAAAGTAGAGGCAATTAGCTTGTGAAGTAAGTGAAATTCAGGGTAGAGGCAAAGAAGAATGGAGGCATCATAGTGTGTATGCAGATCAGTTCGGGCATACAAAACTTCTGTTGGTAACTTGTGCTTATTATACTTTGTATTATTGGGATACTGTCCAGAAACTTCCTATAACTTTCCATTGAATAGGCAGTGAGGTTTATGTTTTCTTGTGGATTTTTCAGCCAAAATAAAATAGAAAAAAAAAGAATGAAAGAAAATAAGATGTGTAAAATAGCCTTGTTGTGACAGGATCGGGCAGGTCCCTGAAACTCATTTCGGTTAAGTCTTCACACTGAACGAGATTCAAGGTCATAAGGTCGCAATATTATGGTTTTAGGGCTATATGTAAAAACATTATAATTCACAAATCAGTAAAGCTGTTAAAACTTTAGCACTTATTTTCGTATCAGTTTTAACTTGGGTGCATGTAAGTTAGTCTCGGAGACTGCAATTTGTAAGAATCAAATTTTCCATGCAAGAAATAGGCCAGAACGGGCTATGAAAAAGTCAGGTTTAAATCAGCAGGTATATGTAATGGAAAATGTTTAGTTTAAAATTTGTATGGACAGCAGCTGATGAAAATCTCCACTGTGATGGCATTTTCCCCGTTTTTAGCAATAGAGCTGGTTGATTTTTTTATTTTTAAATCAGGAAAGCCAGGTGTGAGAAGAACGTAATAGCAGCCCCTTACAAGGTAGAGAGCACAGTTTAAACTGGTTTTAAAGGTTTTGAATCTATTTAGTGCACCAAGGAAAAATGTTTTCCAGGGCAGGAAGAATCATGTTATCATTTAAAGAGTTTTCAACCTCCAATAAAAAGTCTGCTATTTTTAAGGCCAAAGGAGCAGCCAAAAACCTTATCTGGCCTTTTTAAAGATAGCAACCTGACAAAAGTCCTGTGAAGTATGTGATTGTGGTTCTGATCCCACAGGAAGATTAAGGTGAAGTAGAGCAAGATTAGGTTTTCTGGTGAGATTAAGCAAAATGCAGCTCTCTTGTCTGTCTGTGTAGACCTGGCAAAAATTATTAGCTCCTCATAACAGAGGAGTTAACTCCATGGCTTCCATAGTCCGACACACATTTACTTGGGCTTATTAATGATCTTTTTTTTTTGTTGCTGTTTTTCTAATAACTAGTAACTAATTTGGATTTTTTTATGGCCAGACAACATCCTGGAAGGCCTGTTCAGGAAGTGTTTAGCAACCTGTCTATACCACGGGTGTAACAAGAGGGAGATGACTTCCAAAAATAGGCTCCCTGTGTGCCCAGCAGCATGGATTAAATGTCCAGAGAGCCTAATATGTCGAAAGACAGCTGGTCCGTTCCAGAATCTCAACAGGAACTGTGTTGGTTCTAGTAGAATTTGTTATCTGCTCATCTAAAACTCCAGCCCTGAAAACTTCTACTTCAAAACATCTCAGCCGTTGGTGAGCTCCGCAATATCTGAAGATGACTAATGTAAAATTCTTGTCTTGGCAACATCAGAGATTGAAATACTGTCTTCCTCAGCGCAGATTTTGGGGTGCTGTTCTGAGATTAACTCTTCTGCGATTAACCGAGCTCTCCAGTTTGCTTTGGTTAGCAGCCTGACCCAAACTGAAAAGACTGAATTAATTACAAGCACGTACCCTCAGTTGCAAAGAAAAAAAATATCTTGGCCAGGAGGGAATAAACTTTCAGTTCCAAACACATATAGCATAATCAAAACAAAGCCTCACTAGCAAAGCGATGGCGAAACAATGGTGCCTAGAAATATGAATGCTAGAGCAGAAAAATAAAATAACAGGAAATGTATTTTCTGTTCAGGCCAATTATAAAAAGCTGCCTTCATTCTTTGGCAAAATCTTTTTAAGAAAATGTTTCTTTTAGGGGAGATACTTGAGCTTTGGGAGCGTAGAACTATGTGCGCGCCCAGGGCAGACGTACTGAGGAGTCGTCGTTACAACACGGGAACTGAAGCCCAGGGTTTTCGAGCGTGATTTCATTTCTGACTGAAATGGCTTAGTAACCTGGAAGATAGGGAGGAGAAGAAAAAGGACTTTCAGTGAAACAAGGGAAATTTAGAGGTGCCGTTTGCACTGCGTCTTTGATAGTTACGGTTGCTAGCTGTTGTTTTGATGGAACTTGTTGTTTCTTTGTACATTTATCCAGAATTCATAACCAAGCACCAACATTTGAATAGTGCATATTGTGTGCTTTGCTGTTCTTATAGATCACTGTCTTTTTATTTTGCTTTTACCTACACTATACTAGCACTACTTCCAGACTTCTTTGAATGGTGGTTTCCTCGTTAATGGTTGTCTCTCTAGGAGCCAGTTGCAGAAAAACACACTTGAAAATTTGAGAAGAGTGACAAGTAATGCAGTATGTTGCAAAATATGAAAGACATCAGCTGGAGTAACATGAAATTGCAGTAATTTTCTAGGGAAGGGGAATAAGTTGGTTAAAGAAAGGCCAAGAGTCTTTGAGGGGGGAAAAGTCTCAACATCTTTGAACTAACAAAAAGCATTTCCTTGAAGTTTATGAAGTGCTTTGGGGCCTGTCTGGATGAAAGACTTTTATCTATAAGTCATTTTCCTTGGCTTTGTTGTGAGTCCAGGCAGGTGTGTCATTACACTAGGGTTACCATTTGTCCCGTTTCTCCCTCCCCACCAGGCATAGGCTTTTTGTCCATTTCCCGTGGTGACTCAGGCTTCTTTGTACACTGCCATAAGATCTTAGGTTTCGTGAGAGCATCGCTAGTACCATGTGAATGGGCTTCAGGCAGCTCAATGAACACGTCTTCTCGTTGGGGTGTTTCTTCACGCTTGAAGCCTGGGTCGCATCCCAGTAATGAAATGTGCTGACAAAATATGACTGGTATTATTTATTTAAAAGGAAATTGAAGAAAACATTTGGGTTTGGTTCCTCTTTCTGTGGATCTGCCCACTGTGACCCAGCTTGTATGTCCAGAAATAGTTGAACGAATTGAGCGCGTTTTCTCAGCGGTGAGCCCTGCATTGTCTGAGCTGGTTGATGGTGGGACGCTGAACTTGCCACTGGTCGCTCACAAATTCAAACCCAGGCATCAGTTGCTGCAGCTGTTAAATTTGGTGACAGTTCACAGCTTTTTGTGTTGGTCACGTATCCATCTGTATCTACGGCATAAGCAGCATGCGTGGACAGTCTTGCTCAAAATCTAAAAAAAGTAAAAAAAAAAAAATCACTACTTTCTTTGCTTTGTGTAAAAAGTATCTCAAGAAATGCTGTGGAAGTAATGCAGGAAGAATATTGTGGTTGTTAAAATTGGATATATTCCACAAAATTTATAAGTCGTTTAAATGGGATATATTCCACAAAAAGAGAAAAAAACCAAATAAATGAAAAAAAAAAATTCACCTATTGTGTTCCAAGTTACGCCCTGAAGTGTGTTCAGTTGTCTTAATCCTCTAGAGCTCTTCTGGTATTCAGGCTTGGAATATATAGTTTTCGGTGGTGGCAATTCAGCATTATTACTGACTGCCAAATTAAATGTAGAAATCGTTCAACGCTATAATTTTAAATTTCTTGTCAGTTATCTCTTCCTATTGTTCATCACTATTGTTCTTTTACCATCTTAAACTTTTGCCTGTATCGGAAAGCCTTAAACCCTGTAATTATATGTGCCTCATCTAATTTTTTCTTTTAATAGTTTTGGGAAAAATAGATAAAACAGTAGTACCATACGTAGTGGGAAAATAAATCATCCCTAACTGAAAATTTCATGGAGGTACACTCTTACTGTGAGTCATTCACGGGAATTTCTTTCCAGTAGGTGTGCTGTGCCTCTGCCATGGAATAACAACAACATTTACAGGGTAGCGAGCCTGACAACTTTGTGTGTGTGGATTCAGGAAAATGGGGAGTTCATGGCAGCTGTGGCTCGTTCAGCTGCTGCTTTTTAATAGCCCCTTCGGTTCTTTTTTCCCTGTCTCGCAAATTGTTAAATGAGAATTCCATGTAGTCCTTCTTCGCCATGCATTTCTCCTTTGAAGAATGAGGTTTTTCTTTTTCCTTTTTTCCCCGCTTTCTGGGTTTATTACAGGCGTAGAAGGAATTCAAGAAAGAAGGGGGTTTTGAGAGTTTACGATACGACAGGTATACAGTGTAGAAATGTGGCTTGAGTCTTTAAATGTCCGGTGTATTTGCTGTTATGTATTTAGTTGACTTTGGGTTCACGATGTTGCAGTAATGCTTTAGTACCGACTCGTGGTGCGAGGGAATTACACTACTGCACAGAGAGAGGGTTTTGAGCTGCAAGCTCCTGAAAGAGAATCTGCTGAGAAGAGAACGAAGTACAGAAATTGCTTAGGGTTGTTAGTGTAATCGCACCTGCAACCCGCCGTTCCACTGTTCGGCTCTGGTCTGGGCGCACCTCCCTGGCACAGCGAGGTCTTGGCTGAATGTGGCTGAGATACCTGGTTACGCAGTCATTTAGTCAGCCCCTTCGCCAAGTGGGCCGCTGCAGTGAAAGCTGAATAGTCCGTGTTTGAGGAAGGAAGTTCACGTACATGTTTAGACTTGATTATTTTGACTGAGAGAGTGTGTTACGTATTGTGGTCTGGTTTATGCTCGTTTCAGAAAAGAAACGCAAATATAATTCAAGTAAAAACTGTCCACTGCCAAATGTATCGAGCATTAGGAGAGCAGGCTTCTGTCATTGAGAGGATTGTAGGTAACTGTTGCTAAGTCCATTAGAGATATTTATAACCGCAGGCTTGATACCCAGGATGTGAAATCAGCCAAAGAACTCTCTGGCAGTAGTCTATGGATGAGTTGAATTGTTCCTTGCTGGGTAAATACATACTCACCTCTTAGAAACATTAAATTGGTTCATCTTTCGTCTGCCTAGTATTTGTTTCAGTTCTAGAAAAATCAGGAAGCTCATAGTATAGCAAATTTTAAGTAATATTTTCATTCTCAAATTGGAATTCCACTAGTGTCAGTCTTCTTTCAGTGTTTCACAGTTTTGTCTAATTCCTTTTCACACACATTTGTTTTTAGTGTAGTCTTGTTTAATTCCTACCCAGGAAATGGCAGTCATCTTAGATTTCTCACCAGAATATTTTAAAAGACTGCTGTTTTACAATGTCACATTGCAGGATGTTTTCCATTTTTTCAAAATGTGTAAGTAACATTTTAATGAATGTGGTTTACATCTTTGAATATACTAAATCCTATTACATTTTAGTGCTCATTTACTTAATTCCTAATTCCCTGTGGTAAGTGGTTATCCATTGTCAATCAAAACCTTGAATTTATTCCGTGTAACTCTCTTGTTACCTGTCAGAGTTTTTTGAACTAGGTAAATGAGAATTAAGAATATCACTTGTGTGTATGTTTATATACTCAACATATATATTTTAGGGTGTCCTGACTATTTCAGTTCTGTGTAGCACACAGAGAGCTCATAGCACGAGTGATTGAAAATTAGTCTCTGTAATTAGGTTACCTTGAGACCACAGTTACGAGTGGCACAAAAGCATTATGGTATAGAAAAGGCTTAAGAACAGCAATGCTCAGGCCCCAGCTTTGGTGTTTAGGTTAGGGCATCCTCTTGTGCTCTGCAGAGGGACCTGGACAGGCTGGGCCGGTGGGCTGAGGCCAGTTGTGCGAGGTCCAACAAGGCTGAGGGCCGTGCCCTGCTCTGGGGTCACAACAGCCCCGTGCAACACTGCAGGCTTGGGGAAGAGCGGCTGGAAAGCTGCGGCGCAGAAAGGGACCTGCGGGTGTTGGTCCACAGCCGGCTGAGTGTGAGCCAGCAGCGTGCCCAGGTGGCCAAGAAGGCCAGCAGCATCCTGGCTTGTGTCAGCAGTAGTGTGGCCAGCAGGACCGGGGCAGGGATCGTCCCCCTGTACTGGGCACTGGGGAGGCCGCACCTCGAATACTGCGCTCAGTTTTGGGCCCCTCACTGCGAGGAAGACCCTGAGGTTCTGGAGCGCGTCCGGAGAAGGGCAACGGAGCTGGGAAGGGTCCGGAACGCGAGGCTGATGGGGAGCGGCTGAGGGAGCTGGGGTGGTTTGGTGTGGAGGAGGCTGAGGGGAGGCCTCATCGCTCTCCAGGACTGCCTGGAAGGAGGCTGTGGCGAGGGGGATCGGTCTCTTCTCCCGGGTCACAAGAGGAAACGGCCTCAAGTTGCGCTGGGGGAGGTTTATATTGGGCACCAGGAAGGGTTTCTTCACAAAAGGGTTGTCTGGCAGGGAGCAGGCTGCCCGGGGGAGGGGCGGAGTCCCCATCCCTGGAGGGATTTAAAAGCCGTGTGGACGTGGCGCTCGTGGCGCTCAGGGACGTGGTTTAGTGGTGGCCTTGGCAGTGCTGGGTTAACGGTTGGACTCTGTGGCCTTAAGGGGCTTTGCCAGCCAGGATGATTCTATGACAGCATGGCAGTTGTCACAGAGGTCAGGGAACCCTTGGAATGCGGTTGGTGGGACTGGCTTGCTGGGTGCTTGGCTTCACGCACATGCTGCCCTGCTGTTTGCTCCAAGATACCTGAGCCACTTTGGACCCTGTGTTTTGTTGCAGTGAGTACTCTGGGAATGGAGCCTTTAGTGATGCCCAGCTTCCCTCCATGCATCTTGGGACCTCTGTCCTATTCAGCTCTCCAAAATACCCCAGCTCAGGAGGCTGTGTGGTGTCTAGCTGTGTCACTCGCAAGGTGTGCTGTGTGTTCTTCTCCAGCACCTGCTCTGTTGCATTACTGTGATGCCCATTGATTCCCTTTATAAACTGATTTAACTGGCATAAAAATGAAGTTATGTTTTTTCCCTGTTAGCTCAGTGAGCTAGCTTGGCCTCCGAGGAGGAGACAAACTGAAATGAGTGTGGGAAAGAAATGAGGAGGGAGCAGGAGCAAGCCACTAGGTTCCCTCACGTCATCCTACTGTATCTTAAAGTGCCTTTGAGAAGTTTGCTCTGATGATTACATATTCTTGTGCCTTTTTTCCAAGATCTTTCTGATTTTGTTCCCCTTTTACCACTTCTTAACTTCTCAGCATAAACATGTTTCTATGCCCAAGGGACCATCGTGGTATAGACTGCTTCGTTGCTCTGTTCCTGTGCCTGACTTCCAGGGCTTCCTGGCAGGAAGGATTGCAAACGAAAATCCGTTCAACCTACGGGATACAAAAACAGAATGGTCAGCCGCTCAGGATGGCACAGGGCTGGCTGGCGTGCCAGAGATGTGGGGGAGCCTAGCATGCTGGGGCTGTCGGTACCCGTTGGAAACCAGTTGGGGTGTTTGTGACTGCTGTCTGCACTCCTCTGCCCGCTCCTCCATCCTCGAGACTGCTCTCAGTGATCTAATACGTGTCTCCTTGCAACATACAGTTGAAGAATTTCAGGGAATTGTAATTCAACCAAATTAATTCCTAAACAGGTTGATAATACTGCTAATAAAATTCCCTTTTCAAATCATGGAAGGGCTAGAGCTCCTTGGAGAGTTTTAAGAATATTTTTAACATGGCAAAACAGTGTTGTTTTTCTCCAACTTAATTCCAACAAATTGCTAACTATTTAACTTGAAACATTGATATAGTTAAACTATTTGGTTTAGAAGTTTAATGGCCATTTTCTGTCTCAGGCTGTAATTTTCCTGCTAGGGTTGTGAATTAGTTCATCTCCCACATGCAAGAACACGGAGAAACCTTAAGTGTAATTGTTCTTTTTTCAGCCATCTAGGGTAGTATGATTTTGGTAAGTCATATTAACTTAAAGTATGTTATTTAATCCACACTATGTTGATAAAAAAATGTTTTCCTCAGTATTTCTGAAATGAAAATACATTACAGGTATGTAATGTATTTTTAGGTATCTTTTGGTTTTAAGGACCATCCTGTCCATTGATGTTTGATAATTTCTTCAATTTTATGATGAGGTCCTCCTGATTTGTACAGAAGTACAATAGGAACATATGTCTGTTGTTGTGGATCCTTCTCACTATAAATCACACCCGAAAAATTAATCAGGGAGCAGTTTGTAAGAAAGAAAAGTCAAGGTGCAAGTTCTGATGACAGGCATGCTTATTTTACGTCTTTGTGTAAGAATGTTATTTTTATCTTTTTATTTTTCTAGTGGCAAGGAGTAGGAACAGAAAATGGATTAAAATCTTCGAGGATTTTAAAAATTATTTCTCTGCATTGCTTTTTTCCACATACAGTAGCTTCTTTTAAACAAAATGCAAATTTTATCGCAAATAGTAATAACAAAAGGATACTTTCATGGACTCGGAGTTTTAATGCTTCTGTTACTAGAGGGCGCAAGATTATAAGGAACCAGTTTTTATGAATTTAGTCTATGGTTTCTGTTGTCTTTCCTTAAACCTCACGTATCGGTTCACTTTTGCTGTAGTTATTTCAGTCGTTTAAGAATTGTGACTTGTCATTTTCCTGTCAGGAAACAGTTGTTCTGTTAACTACTGATGGAAAATGCTGGACAGGTACTTATGGAAAATGAAATCCAATGTTTGCTGGCCGTTAAAGCAAATATTACATGTTAACTGAAATAATTCACTCTTGACAATACCAATTGAGTACTTTTTTTGCTAAGTTTTCTAAAAATAGTGTGAGTAGTTATGTTATTATTCATTAGCTGGAACACCTTTCACTTGGGACTGGGGTTTATTTAGCTGTGAACAAAGGCAGCTGCGTGCAGTTTTTGGACTGCTTCTGAAAGATATTAATATGGTATTTCTACGCCTGTGAATCGTACCGGCACCACCGCGTTGCCTTTTCCTAAACAAGATAGCTGTTGTGACATTACTTGTATTTTAAATGTTATAGATTATTTATTCTGTCTATTCGGCAATAAGGTACATTCTAAATGAACTTTGGAAAAGCAGATACCGATTCCTATCGTGATAAGCATATGCTTTTCTTCTTAAAATAATGCTTTTTGTCATGACTTCAGCTAGGAAATGTATATTACTTTCTTACCAGTATTTCTGTGCATTACAGCTCAGATGGATTTCTTGCTACTTCTTTTTTCTGCTCCTGATCCAGTATATGCATAATTTTAAGCATGAGTAGTCCCATTCAAATCAACCCAAGTATGAGCTTCAGTCAACTCAAGAAGGCATATCCCTCAGTCCAGACAAACAGTTATATTTATGCACAAGTTTGACTATACTGGCACTCCAGTTGAGGGTTGGAGATAAATGGGACACATTCCCTGGAATGGCCTTATACTCTGCTTTAATAAATATTGCCCCTGCATGAGACTTCCTGTGGTCTAATCTTATTCCCAAATACAGTTGTATGGAAGATCAATCTTAGGTTCCTTTGTTGAGCTGCTATATCCTCACCCATATTGAATGCATGGTCTCATTTATGATTTCTTCTTCTGTGAACACTTGACGTGAATTTAGATTTATGTCTCATCTCGCATTTAATGTAGAGACTTAGAGTGAAGTATTGTGAGGAACACAGAGCTGGAAAGGACTGCCTAGGTCATTGAGTCTAGGCATTTGATGCTGAAGACACCGGGCAACATACAATCCTTTTCATCTTAAAAGAAGGTAGATTTTTTTTTCCCCCTACTATTCAGATTGGAGGGTTATGCAAAAACCTCATTGACCTAATGGTTGGATGTGTGCATGGCCAGATTATATTCATTTGTTCTCCTGCCAACGTTATGCTCTAAGTTAAATANGGTAGATTTTTTTTTTCCCCCTACTATTCAGATTGGAGGGTTATGCAAAAACCTCATTGACCTAATGGTTGGATGTGTGCATGGCCAGATTATATTCATTTGTTCTCCTGCCAACGTTATGCTTTAAGTTAAATAGCTCTTCTCTCTTATTTAAATTAAGCCATATATATGGATGTAAGAGCTCAGTGCATCAGAACACTGTCAGTGTTATATAATTTTTTGAATTCATCTGGAGTTTAATACGTTTCTTCAATGACTAAGTATTCTTTTTCCCTTTTACAGCTTTACATGTGGTACACATGAAAATGAGGCTGAGAACGCGGAAGGCTTCTCAGAAATCGAATCAAATTCACACACAACGTGCTTTGAGGGCAAAGAGGAAACATTCGGAGGTGGAAGAGAGCTTACCTGTTGGCGGAGGAAAACCACAGAAAAATGAAACTGGCTTGTTGTCTTCGATCAAAAAGTTTATTAAAGGAAGCACACCCAAGGTACGTCTTCAGTGGGTTTCTTCTGTTGTTGTCTAATTGGGTCGTATTCAGTTAAATTTGATTTAAAACCATTTCTATTAAGAATAAATAAACACACAAGCAAAATGTTCTTGTAAAGAATTGGAAGGCAAGAAGTACTGTGGTAGTCGTGTCAGGTAAGAGTTGTTTTTTTTTTTTAAAAAAAAAAGCTGACTTTCAGACCCTACAGGAGACAATTGTAGGCGTATTTAAGACAATCCAATAAATCACAGGATTTATTACCTGGGTATTTATTTGTGAAAATTTTGACTAATAAATACAGTAGATTTTTTAAATTCTGGTTTAAGGGTTCTTTGAATTTGGGAATTACCAGTACTGGCGGCTAGGAAAAGCAAGTCTGTAAGCATAAACTTGCTGAATATTTTTAGCATTTTTTTCCAAAACTGTTTAGGAGTGCACCAATCAATAAAGGTCAAACCTCACAAATTCAGCTATCATGAAACTGATACGACTACTCAGTGTATTATTGCAGTGAACGCTGCCCCTGCTCAGTGGATCGCATTCAAACATTGTCAGAGCTTAACCACTGGATCTTGTCTGTCTTGATCCAGACAGGAATCTGAACTCTACTGATCTTCACATGTTAAAACCTGTTACGTGTACGTTTTGAGGGTGTATTTTCATATATATATATATATATATACACACACGTGTGTGTGTGTACGGTACCTGGCACCCAGGGATCCACTTCCTCAGCACACTGCCTCAAAACAAAGCAGCCGGTTGCCAAACATCACTTGCAAGAGACCGAGAGTCCGTCACAATGAGATGACAGAATTAGTCTAGTGCACCATTAATTTCAGAACATCATTANTTGCCAAAAACCTGTGGTTTTTTTCTGTAAAGGGAGGCTAGTTAAAAAACCCTGCTTCATTCAGTCCCAGCAGTCCAGATACTGACATTACTTAGCTGCTAAAATAAAGAAGAGAGCCAAGGAGCCATAACTAAATTAAAATGTATCCCAGATTATATGATGAATAAAAATATGCTGTAAATTTAGAAGTATTTTCTGGATTTTGAACGAAGTGTTGAAATGATAATTTTGTAACAAGCTGAGGTTGAAATATTTTTAATTAAACTAACAGTATATTCTTAAATTGTAAAAAATATAGTGAAATTTAATATTTCATTGCACATGTTAATTACCTATCATAGAAACATTGTGGTACTGACAAAGACATGTTTCTGTTAAAAAAATGGTTAAATCCGCTTACATTTTGTTCTTCATTAAACCAGGACAATTAATCTGTTTTACATTCAGCATCTATATTGTAGCTCAGTAGTGCAACGTTTTGGCTGCAAAACCACTGCAACAAAATGCTGAAATCTAGGCAAAACATTTTACCTTGGAATTTTAAGATAAGGGAAATATGTCTGGTTTTCCTTTCCTTTGTCTCTTCAAGGTTTTGTTAACTTTCTCTCTTCCCCTCTTCTCATCCTCTCCCAAATCTTGGCATCACATTTCATTGGGTTTTTTCTTGACAAGTTTTTTAATATAAAATGTCCACATTTTTCTCCCGTTTCCTTTCATGCCCTCTCCTGTGCCTGTAGCAGGACTTGGAGTGGTTCCAGTGGCATTAGCATGGCATGATACTGATACTGCCGGGCTATCTTCCAAAGCGCTAATGACATAACAAAGTAGTCTTGTGGCTGCCATGGAGACGTTATAACTCTTTGCAATAGAGCGTGTGTACAACTTGCATAGTAGTTTTTTTATGGGTATGCTAAAAATTTCTGCCAGTGCTAGAACCCCAAAATCAAACAAGTTTAGAGGAACTTGTAACAATAGGTTCTACGATATTTCCGATGTTAAAATTAAATGTAATAGTACTTCCTGTACACATATGTGTATCGGTTTTTCTGGTATATCAGATTTGTCATTTTGTAAAAGACAAACACCGTCGCGCACTCCGTACTATTGCTGACTTGCATGGGGGCCCTGAGTTAGCAAAAGACCTCAAGGTGGGACCTACCACCATCCATATTCGAAGAACCACTTTTTAGTCTGTGGTTTCTCTAACTGAAGAGCTATAAGGTGGTTTTTTTTTTTTTCAGGTTTTGTTTGTTTAAGGAATATTTCTAGTAAGACATCTTTACAGTACCAGATAAAGGACCTATGACTGTGACTGAAATTGTCAAGATCTGCTTGTTATAAAGACATTTATTACCATAAGTCCATATAACCTCAGTGGTGATTTAGAATTTAGAGTTTACCTCAAAAGTGTCATCCTTACTTCTAGTCTCAGTTCAGGCCACGCCTTAATACGTACATGGTTTCTGAAAACAACCTAAAAACAAACCAATGTTTATATCAATGTAACATTGCTGTGTTCCTTATGGCATATCTATATCTATATCTATATATATCCATGCAAGAAAATTTTCAGTGTCTAAACCAAGTAGCGCAATAACATTATGTCTAATTTCACCTTTGCAGTCTGTTTACTAGTGCAGCATGGGCACAGCAGTGAGGGCTTTCCCACCACGTCATGATAGCTCCTCTTGTGGAGGATGAAAGGGATTTCCAGATTTAGTCAATTCTTTATGCCTCTGCTGATACCATCAGCCAGATTTCCTGTTTCCATTGTGACTTTTGTAATGTTTCTACTCTTGTTTTCCATAAAGCAGAATGAGAGCACAACTCATTTTATGAAGGCCAATGAATAGCTTTTAGAAGTCAATTAATTTCTCTCATTTTTTCCCCGGCGTTGAACTTCTGAACAACTGACCTTGAAGACAAGATGCTTTACTGTTCTTTTATCAGTTCGTGGACCATCCCTTTTCTCTCAGTATAGGGGTTTAGGGTATATACAATATTACTAGTTCTAAGTGCTAGTAATTAGATTGTTCTCACCAAGGTTGTTGGTCAAGGATATTGCCAGTAAGAAGCTTTTGGGATCACTGGCGTTCGCTTGTCTTCTGTTATGGACGTCAATACATTTCCATGTCTGTTACTGTTTCTTTCAGCTACTGTACTGTTAGCATGGGCTATAGATTAATTTTTCTAAAAGTTCTATTTTTTTTTTTTGAGCACGCAAAACATTTTTCTCTTTTATTTTTTAAAGATGTGAAACTGCTGCTCCAGAAAGGTAATACTGTAATTCCAATATTGAAATTTTAATTAACTTTGATATGGTCTGTGGCCTTGTTATTTATTTTGATACGTAATTCCATTTATTTTGCATTGTCTCACACCTTACATGTGTGAGACGTGCACAGAAAATACGTAGAGTATATGTGTAGGCACACATGTTTAAGACAGACAATGTAAAATGGTAAAATGGTAATGTAAAAATGTAAAGTAAAATGGTTCTATATCATTCGTGCAAATGCCACAGCGGAGAACAGTCATTTACTTGAAGGTAAGAAGAATCATTGGGTCATAACCCTTGCTTACAACATTTTTAACCACGAAGTTTTGCCATGTACTGTCCGATACAGCTTGAATAGCAGCAAGCTACATACTTGTATACAACTTAGCCACTTTACAGAGGGAGCACAGTGGAGACTTTCGTACTGGATATTGTTGTGCAGTTTACTTCCTGGATATTTAACAGGCAGAGAAATCGAGTTTCAAATAATTTTAGTTGCCTTGTCTCTGCATTTCCCAAACTCCACAGCACTTAAATATTTATAAATTTGCTATCCAGTGAAATAGTACTTAAAGACAGTTTTGCTACTACAGAAGTTCCACGTACAGTTTTCTTTCCTGATACTTTGCTATTTACCTTGAGTTGTGTCAGTTTAAATGAGTTTAAAATTCCAGCTGGCCAGATACACGTTGCATGTTCTGCATCTGAAAGCAGAACAATAGATGGATCTTTTGTGAAACTTTAACAGCTAACATTTTCTGGTAGTGTTTAGTGGGAAAAAGAGGCACTATTCAATATGGGGTTTTTTTCCTTCTTTTCTATTTTAAGGAAGAAAGAGAAAATCCTGCAAAAAGAAGTAGAATTGAACGGGATATAGACAACAACTTGATTACATCCACACCTCAAACAGGAGAAAAGCCTAATAAACAGATCTCTCGAGTACGACGGAAAAGTCAAATGAATGGAGGTTTGTAAATATTCTACTTGTGTGTTATTGCAGTTGAATGGTGATTCAGTAGTCTTACAGCTGCTAACTAATACAGGACATTTCTTCAGTGGTGGAGGTTATTAAGGGTTTTGTGATTGACTTTGAGAGTAGGCTGAGCTAATAGTAGCAAAATAAGATTTCTAAGACTGTAAGCAACAATTTCAGCATTACTTCTCGGACGCATCCATTGTATCTTTCTAAGAACTATTTGGATATGTGATCATGACCAGCTATTTGGAACTAATTTAACTTTTTAAATTATTATTTTAAAAAGACAAAGATAGTTATTTGATTTAGCTCATCACCCGTTTTCTCACAAAAAAAGTGAAGTATGACTTCCCAACTTGTGACCTCTGTGGAAGCAACCAGGTATCCTTAGATATTGAAAGCACTTGTCAAGCATATAGACGGGTTTCTGTCATTAAAATCATTGGGAAATTTATATTGGAAGGGACCTCTAAAGGTCTCCTGGGCCAGTTGCCCTGCTCCCCTCGCAGCAGTGTTGATGCAGCTTGAAGTGAGATCAGGCTGCTCAGAGCCTTGTCCAGCCAAGTTTTGAGTGTCTCTAAGGATGGAGATTCCTCGACCCTGTTCCCTGTGAAAACTGTTTCTTTTTGAACATCTCTAATAATGACATGATAAAATGGTCAATGACATTTAAAGTATCAGCTGTGGTTCCAAATCTGACTTTAAAAAAACATTTTTTAGACTTGTTTTCTAAGGAAACAGGAATTAATGTGATTGTGCTGCCTGTCAGTGTTCCTTCATTCTCCATTGCCCCAGTAACTTGGGAATCCTTTGTCTGGTTTCTGCCAAGTTTGTCAGCAAGGTAGGGCTCTCAGATTTCATAGTCCAAGGTTTGCAAAATCAGTAGCTAAGTAGAAGATGGAGCTCCAAATGAGTGTCTTCAGTGATGGGAAAGTTGTTGTCAGATGTCTGTGTAACATGGCTTTTGGAGAAACCCCTTTTCCAGTATTTGCTACTGTTAATTAAGGGGGTTTGCCTCCTGGAGAGGTAATGGGTATGCACGCACTTAGTGTGATGCGTGCAGATAATACTCAAAGAGAAAAGAGGAACTATTGACTTAAATCAAGTGTTCTGAGGTACGCACACGGAGCACACTGAGCCCGTGTTACCGGTACAGCAATATGAAGTTCTTAGTTAAAATATTCCATATTAGTGAAGGCACTGAGTTGCAGCTGGCACGCCCTACGTTTTATATCGAAATGATAGGAAGTGTGAAGCACTTGTGCAGCTCCATCAGGCTCAGCTGACAAAAAGGTTCTCGGCTCATGTGCACAAAATACATTTCCTTACTTCCATATGGACAGATGTCTCAAAGACTTGTTACTGTGGAGTAAATAACTTCTCGTTCCTTTGAGGCTCAGAACTGTGTCTTGGATCTGAGCCATGCGATGGCAATTTTTAGTTCTAGGATGTATTTTACATGCACATTTATGGGAAACCTTAATTGTTACCTGTTACGTTATGTAATGTGAAGATTTATTTAATTAATTAATAATTGCTGATAACAACTGAAAATTATTTCACTTCATAATTGTGTTTATGCATATATATGTGTGTGTATATTTGTGGACAGTAATAAATTATGGACTTGATCTTGTGAAGTTTGGAGGTTCAGCCGCTGGAGTTCCGCTGAGACTTTCTCTCGTTTCCAAGTAGTGGAGTCACACTGATGCTGAAATCTGTTTGTTGTGAAAGGTGTGCAGCATCTTAAAGCCTGTCCTCCATCATCGAGCTGATTTAAAGGATTTCAACTTCTATTATTTGTTAATCTATAGCATACTTCTATAAACAATGAATGTTTCCTAATTTGTACTGTTAAGATGGTGTTGAAAATTGGCGTTTCGTTTTTATGTCGATGCTAAATTGCTAGCTCTTTTTTTTTTTTTTTTTTAATTAAATACCAAGGCTAATTTTTTTGGCAACCAAGTTGAACTATGAGCAGGAGGAATCTTTTCCCCTGGTTAAAATAATAACAATGAAAGAGAGGATGTAACTGTGAAAAACAGAAGCATGGTGTTATACTTTGTAACTTTGCTTTTACAGAAGCTGGAAGTTACGAAATGACAAACCAACATGTAAAGCAAAATGGAAAATTAGAAGATAATCCTGCCACTGGCAGTCCCCCACGAACTACGTTACTGGGAACCATATTTTCTCCTGTTTTCAATTTTTTTTCACCAGCAAATAAGAATGGTGAGTATTGTTTAAAAAGCCAATAAGTGTTAAAGCTAAGAATGATAGATTTTTTGTTAAAGAAAAAGCTGTTTTAAGTGGCAGTACACTTTTCATTCTGATTTATCCTTAATTCTTAGAAGGGTTGATCATTAATAAAAGAAGCAGTAAGTTTATATGCATTAGAACATTTCTCTCATAGGTGTAAGTATCTAGCGGTGTACCTTTTATTTAAAAAAACCCCAAAGGCGTGGCCGGGGAGAGGGTATTGAGTTCCTTGTCCCGAACATAAAGGCGTTTCTCATGGTCTTTATTTTGATTCTTACTTTTGTAACCTGAATCAAATGCAGCCATCTTCAATTATTCTGAAACTTTTTTTTGTGTGGTTAATGATGACGATCAGTATTCTGATAGGTAACTCAGCTTAAAGATAATGACCGTGAGTGTACTGAAATCTTAATTCAGGAACATCAGGATCAGATTCTCCAGGACAAGCTGTTGAAGCTGAAGAAATAGTCAAACAGCTTGATATGGAACAGGTAGATGAGATTACTACAAGTACTGCAACATCAACCAACGGAGCAACTTACACTAGCCAAGCAGTGCAGGTCAGATCGACTGTCAACAATGGTTTAGAAGAAGTGGAGGAAACACGTGACCGTGACCTGCCACCACTTACAGGTAAGAAATGTGTGCTTGCCTTGGACTCGAGTATTGAAGCTGTATGTAATTTGTACTCTTAGGGAAATCCTAGCACCTGCATTTTCTATAAATTAATATTTTGCTTAGGGCATGCAAACAGTATTAATATTGATTTTTATGTTTAATAGACAAATCTGTTTTATGCACTGAAGACACAGTTTTGGCAAGTCTTATCTATTCCCGATGTAACTCGGTTGACCTCATAACATTTCTTCAAATGAAAACAAAGATTCCAGAAGAAAGGCGTTTTTATCAATATTGAACCCTGTCCCCGGCCCCCCCATATTAAAAATGCACATCCTAGACTTGCTGATGGTGAAAGAGAAATTTGCAACCTTTCGATACTTACACTAGAACAACATGGTGAGGTGAATGAGAAATACATAGATCCTATGTGAATTTTCCACATTTTCTTCTAAACACTCATCATACATCTCTTTTGACAAAAATTGCGTTCATAAAATTCAGCTTCTCCTCTCTGTGGATGTCCAGCATCAAATTCTGAACAGTTACCTAAATCCTCCCTCGGAACATTGGTAGATAAGTAGGACTGAGGTCTATGAGGACTCCTTTCCAGGAGGTGAATGTAACCTCTAAGTAGAGGGGCTGATGTGTGATCCACAGGTCCAGTGCAGACCTTCTCACCTGCTCTGCTGTGTTTCAGAAGGGCCCCTTGGACAAGAGGTGCGAGTGAGCTGCAGACTGGCAGAGCTGTGCTAGCTTCCTAGGCTGGCATGTGCACCCGGGTAGTCCACATCATCAGAGGATGTGCGGATGCCTCGCTGCGCCACGCAGGCATGGCTGCTTTGGCCAGGTCGCGAAGTTGTGTAGTGTGACGTGACATCAAGCCCTGGGGTAGCCGTGCAGGCGATTTCAGAGGAAACCTGGGGACCGAGAGGTGGGGGCTAAAGGGAGAGTTTTTTCACGGTTGTTTGAGGCACTCGTATATGACGTGCAAATTTTCACTTTTAAAAACTGCACTAATAAGACTAGCTCTTGTGGTTTTTTGTTTTATTTTTTTGTTTTGGTCATTTTCGTTGAATTTTAGCACCAGTATCTCCAGACAGTGGCTACTCATCAGCTCATGCAGAAGCCACCTATGAAGAAGACTGGGAAGTCTTTGATCCGTAAGTGCTAATGTTTGTTAACTATTAAATTGATCATTTTGGGTATTGGATTAAGACACTTTTAAGTTGGAACATTTTTCTGTTATGGTAATGAATTCCAGAAGCTTTTAGCTTAAAAAAAAAAAATCAGTGTATATTGATGTGGGGGTTTTTTTCAATTCAAAATACTTATTTCTTGCGCAGCCTAAAACATTTAAAATATTAAGTTGGGCTACAACATTACCAGTTAAATAATGTATGTACATTTCTACAGCAAAATCTGTATTCTTTTCAGATATTATTTCATCAAACACGTTCCACCACTAACAGAAGAACAACTTAACAGGAAGCCAGCTCTTCCACTGAAAACAAGAAGCACACCAGAATTCTCATTAGTTCTAGACTTGGTAAATATCTTTATAAACGCATACCAAAAGCAGGGGGTATGTGGCATTTCATTTATTTTGTTTGTTGCTGAAATTAGTAATGTTTGCTTTAAACAAAAAGGCCTTGTTGAATGTTACACAATTTTTAATATTTTTAGTTCTAGTCTGCATTTTAAAAAAAAAAATCAGTAGCGGCAAGACTAGAATGCAAGACTGCTGTATTTGTGGAATACTTAACATCCTGTTAAAAAAAAAAAAAAGAAAAGATCATTGCAATTTTTGTAGTGTCAAACAAAGAGTTATCTGTCCTCATAAAGCTTTCCTAAATCCTATATGGAAAAAGAGGAGATGTAATAAATAGGAAAATGTATGTCTTGTGTCAACACTGATCAAGAATGAATCTTTTAATTCGCAACACATTCTTATTCGTAGAGGGCACAAATCTACTTTTTAAAATATTAATAGAAAATATATTTGTCTTTATAATAATTTATTTTAGTCTCTTTGTTTTGAAAGTTGTTTCAGACCCTGTTAATGATGTAAGGAACTTTATTTTATCATAAGTGATACCAGTTGGCATGTCCTCTAGTGGTCTTATGAATGGATAGATTATTCAGATTAGCAGATGCAGATTTGAACTGAATGACAGGACAGCCTACAAAATTAAAAATATCTTCCTATAATTATGCCCCTAGCACGCAGTTCGAAGTGAATTTTTTCAGACACTGCAAGAATAATGAAATGTGTAATTCATTCTAAGTATTCTTCAATCTTGACAGCAGTTGCACAAAAATAAATTTTCCAGATTGAATAAACCTACCTCAAAATGAGCAGAAAAATCCAGAAAATGACTTCTGCTTTCAACATTCTTTTCACAATCTTTTCTTTCTTTTATAGCATCTTTTTTTTTTTTTTTACTAGGATGAAACATTAGTGCACTGTAGTCTAAATGAATTAGAAGATGCTGCACTCACTTTTCCAGTTCTTTTTCAAGATGTCATTTACCAGGTAATCTGTGTGCATAGAAAAATATACGCCTTTTTATTTTGTTTAACATATGAATCCTTGCTGTGTGTATTTGTTATCATCTTGTTTAAAGAGAGATAAGTAACTGTCTGGCATTTAACAACCGTCTGGGTTATAAACTGCAGGTGTCAAATCTTGCGAGGTGGATTATCGTGTATTAGAAATGCGGTGGAGCCCTGTTTATTGCTGCCGCAACGTGGTAAGGTCGGTCACTGCTCCCAGTGGTGAACATTCATTGCCAAGAGCACGTGAATGATCTTTGCAGCGGCAGCGGTTCTCCTTGCCAGCAGGTGGAGGCAGGAACGCTGAGAGCTTAGCCAGTGCCGTTGCCCAGGTACAGCTTCTCACGGACCCTTAACTGTCTTCCCTCAGTCAGGAAAACCATTCCGCATTGCTCCATCGTTTCTTTCTATATAGAAGACATCTTCAGAGCCTGATGTTAACTAAGTTTGTGTCTCGGTCGTTAGTCTGGCTTTGCCAGGGCCAGTTCTACCTCTTCACTCCCAGCAAGAGTCCGCTGGGTGCTCAGAGTGATGTTTTTACTGTCTCGTGCACACTTAGGTTTTTCGCTCTGCTTTGAGAGGTGTCGTTAGTTGTGTGCGTTTTACATGGACGTACTATAGAGGAGCAAGCATAGGAAGGAGGAACTCTCTTCCAGCAACTACCAAAGATGCTGCGCTGACCCAGGCTGTTGTTCTCAGGTCCTTTTGTGTGATGTACCTGGGAGTAGCAACAGCTTCCCCACCGTGTAGTTCGCACGATCTTGGACCCCACTGTAGTATCTTTGGAGAATGAGCCAGTCATCAGGCACCTTAAAAGGACACTTGTCCAGGTATTTTTCCTGATTTTAAAAATGTGTTTCTTCGCTGTTGCGTATAAAAACCCATGGAATCTGAAAAGCTGAAATAATTTTTAAACATGGGTTTATCTTATCTCTTATTTGGTGACAGCCATGCACAGTTTCCTCCAGGCTGAACTTGACAGGAGCCTTAAAATCAGTTCTTTGGAGGTTCTTGACACTGCTAACAGGATCAGGAAGACTAAACCTTTTTTTTTCCCCTTCCTTCTCTTAAGACATCTCAGTATGATTTGAGTATTTTCTATCTGTAACTGTGGTCGTCCTAGTGATTGTATGATTATGCTGAGATCTAACTGGGATTTTGCCTTTAGGAAATTGAAGTCAATGGAAAGAGTGACTTACAGTATTTCTAAAGCTTTATTTAAAACGGCATCGTACACAAGCCTGTATAGCCCTTGATACGGTACACTTACTGTGTGGGTCCTCGATAAGTTTTCTCTTAGCGCTCTCAAGAGTCTAGCCTGGATTTGCCAAGGAACAGTAGCTTATTGCAGGCTTGAGAAAGTCGACCACTGTCACTCAAGCACGCTCTCCCGACCGCTGTTTTCTGTGTTGTGGGTTTTACATCACACTAGATACTGACAAAACATTCACCTCTTCCTAGGTAACAGGTACTAAGCAAGACAAATCTTTTAAGGATACAGTCAAGTTCATCTTTAACTAGGGTATAATATGCAAAAAGACAAATAATCTTCTGCGATAAAAGTAGAAAAGAAGTTTGTTGGTATTTCATACCTCTCCTAGTGTTTTCAGTTGAGGATTGGCTGTCAGCTTTTGAAATGTCTCTTTTCTGCTTATCTATTTTACCATCACCTCTGGTATAGTCCTGTATTAATTTCACATCTCCCTATTTCATTTTGAAAGTCATTTCAGCTGGCAACAGAGAAGCAGATACTAAGCCGTCTGAGCAAGGTAGAAGTCAGCAAGTTACTATATATAAAGTATTGCATAATATAACCCACTGGAAACAATGCTAGATGTGAAAGAGACATTTCTGAAGATGTTTTCCATTAGTATCAAAATACATACCTCTTTTATTTAGGTTTTCCGGAAATATTAGACAATTATCTATTAATTATTTTTTAAGAGTGGAACCTAGCTTGGTACTCGTTTTCCTACTGAACGTCTTATCTTTCTCACATTAAGTCTGACTAATACTGCTAATGTGAGCCTGGGTTCATAGGATTTCTTCCCATCTGAAGGCATCAAGCCAGTGCTCTTGCAGTAATAGTGTGATGGTAGGCCAGGCGCTTTCTCAAGAAGATGCTCCAGAACTGGCCATTGTAGGGACACTGCAGCAGTAAGAATCAGATTGACTTGGGTTCTAGAGGTCTGTTAGAAAATTCAGCGGAACTCTGTTGGCCTGTGAGTCAAGCACGAGTTTCACGTCCAGGAACTCTGCTCTGTTGTTGCTTATTTCAGTGATTGTAAGCGACGGTCTGTTTTTAAAGAAAGGTTTCTAAAAATACGGGCTTGTTAGCTCTGAAGTTATTTCTCACAACTTACTTGGGAGTTATGCAGAAGAGAACTATTTAATGTCTGAGTATAGAGCACTGTTCTACAAACCTAAAAATGACCGTGCGATTCCAGCATCGACATGCAGGTTTTTTAAACCTTTGGATGAGTCACTTACTGACTTCTGTTTACAAAAAAAAAGTAAATTGGTGAAAGGCTTACTTATGCCAGGCTTTTGAGACAATGAATTTGTTTGTGGTTTCTTGGTTGAAAAAAAATCTTTCAATTATGCCAGTGTTTAAGTTTTGATCTTAGTAAAAATACAGTCTTTGCAAAACTGAAGTTTTCTTCAATACCGTATCTGTTAAGTGCTATCTTACATCTGACTGGAAAACAAAAATAAATGTTCAGCTCTTCGACTTTAGACTTTGTACTCTTTGTATTACTTTACATAATAAGATAAGCAGCTATCTTACAAAGAAGATTATCTTTTTCTTTTTCTTGGTAAAGAGGTTTTGTTCTGTGGCTGGCTTCAAATTCGAGGCATGAGATCATTTCACCCCCTGTCCCACTCAACGGTACCTTCCGTGCATTAGCAGGCCATAGTCAAAAGGCAGATGTTTTGACTCAGTTCTTCTGTTGAAATGTTTCTTCATGAATCCATCAGAGAATAATTCCCTTTGATCTTCGTGATCCTTGAAAGATGCTCTGGAACTACATAGGTCACTTGTAAGTTATTGAATATGGTGTTACATGTATTCCATCTTGCTGTCGCCAACCACGATTTAGATGCTTTACTTTGTTGCTGCAGTGGAATGAGGCAAACGATGCTTGTGAATTCTGGCTGTCACTTCTAAAGAACCCCACTCTGTCCGTCTCTCAGAAATAACGGAAGAGCCATCAAGCTTTGGATCTGAAAGCCAGGAAGCTTTAGTGTGTCATGGGCAGCATCCAGTTGCACTTCTGCCTCTTGAGGAGCCACAGTCAGCTGCGCTCCAGGCAGTTCTGTCTGGTCACGAGATGGTCTTTGTCTTGAGTCACTTAAGCCACGGTGCAGTCGGAAATGAATTGGGCTTGTTTACCTGGCAAGCGCAGCCTGGTGCCAGGCCTGGAGCGAGACCCAGCTCCGCGCGTCATGTGTGTGTCGTGCAGTCTGAACTCTGCCTGCCTGCACGGGCCATCTGTCCTTGCAGCAAGCTGTGTCAAGGGCGTCTCAGGGAAGACTAGGAGCAGTCGGGTGAGCCTGGCATTGGTGTCTGGTGTGCCCCAGGGTCAGGTGGGGTGCGTGGGCACAGCTGGGCTGGACAGAGGGGCTTGCCATGCTGCAGAGTGCTCGTCTTGGAAGTGCAGTGGGTCAGTGCAGCTTCACAGGGGCAAGTTAACTAACCTGGCTCTGGTTTTCACCTTGTAAAATGATGGCAAAATCATCAGCTGTAGAGATATGTTACAGGTATACCAAACCTCATTATTGTACTTTCAGAGATTTTGACACCAAGTGGAATACACGTCTTTTATTGGGCTTTTTTAATGCATGAAAGGAATAATGTTTCCTTCTAATTCCTCCTTCGAAGAGTTAGTGCTGTGTGTTTGGAACAAGGAAGACATTGAATGACAGTTTTGATTTTGCACATTTAGATTTTGCTGCCATTGAAATAACGGGACATGATGGGCGTTTTGGGGGAAAAAACCCAACACACCAAAAAAACCCACCAGAAAACTTGGAGGGGACTTTTCATGTATGTTACCCGTTTATGAGTGTAAGTCACTTGGAAGTAGATGGTATCACATATCTCTGCTGACAAACTTTCAGTCATTAAAAATAGTGAAAATTATTATTAGGCTTCTATCTGTATTTTCAAAAATTACCTGGCACGTTAGATCTACTCATTGGAGTGATGGATGTGTTTTGTTCTACTCTGGTTACTTAATTCTTCTCCTTCGGTTACCTGGAGTTCTGTGTCAGTTTGTCGTAGCTGGGTGTAGTGATGTGGGTTGGTTGCCTTGTGTTGGGCCAGTGTCACAAACCACTAAAAACAGACCAGCGAATCTGCCATCGAGGTCGTTGCTAAATTGTGTGTGTGTCAGCTGTGATGAGAAATACGTATTCTACAGAGAGATTAATTTTCCCTGGATTTCTTGTTTGCACTCACATTTTACCTTCTTAGAGACAGGTTGATAGGAAGACAGGTACTGAGATAGACACACACAGCTGCGTGGCAGTAATCTGAAATAGAACACATTACAAAGATGCTGCAATTATCCACAGGCTAAACAAACTAAAAAATAAGCCAGAAAGAGTGCGCAAATGTGAGGAACCCAAGCAGCCACAACTGTTCTCTGATCTAATTGAATGACTTTAAAAATTCTTTTAACTGGCCATTGTGACTAATTCAATCCAGATTTAAAAGGAACAGTAGATTATATAGACAATGTTTTTATTTATACTATATTGACAGGTACCTTAGCTTACTGCTTTGGTTGCCAGGAGAGTTTGTAGAAGAGATGTTGAAGAGACTGTTTCTGAAATGACTTCTGTGTTTCTTCTGTGACAGAGAATAGGCTTGTTAGTTTGAATTCAAGCTCTTGATGAAACCTTGGCACCAAATAGCGTCTTTGCCTACCATTATTAACAACCGTTGTCTCGTGTGCAGTGAAAACCTTAACATCCTTTCTGTGACTTACTTTTTAGTTTTGGAGAGAAAGATTTAGGTCGCAATAAAGTGCATGTTTACTCAGGAAAAATGACACAAACAGAAGAATCCTTTTGGCATTTGCAGAGAAAAATTTACCTTCCCTTAAGTTCTGGGTTACAACTGGAGAGGTTGCTGGCTGCGTTATATGCTTGCTAGATACAGTGCAAACGTTCAGAGTGAACAATGTGCACTGAATTTACAGTCACAGCCAACCTGAATGTATTTAGCGTTTGGAGACTCTGAGTTAATTCGTTGCCTTTGTTCTTGTGGTAAGGTAAGCACGTCGGCTAGTCTTTGAGCAGAACTTCACTGCCTTGTCATGGCAAGAGGCAGTGTCACTTTCCCAAAGAGTTTAGTGCCCTCGGAAACATGGTGTGAAGGCACGCTCGTCAACTCTGTGTTTAGAAAGTTGGCTTTTCAGTAGTTATCTTGGCTAGGTGCAGCCCGGGAACCTGTTACGCACTGGCTGCGGTCTCTCCAGACCGTTCCTGTTAGCCAGTTGGAGGGATACTTATTTACTGCCTCCAAACGTGGGTTTGCCAGAATGAGAAGGGATGTAGACGTTGTCTCCATAATCAGCAAATGTATCTTCTTCACATGCCAGAGGCAGAGGTCCTGTTACCAGGCGTGATCAGGTTGTCTGCTTTTGATGATTGCTCCTGGTGTAGAAAAAGAATGAAAACTGAAGTGTTACTGTAGGAACTGGTCACTCTGCAAACTTACGTCGGAACTTCAGACGCTTTAAGAAAGAAACAAATAAAAGCCTTACCAAATGTTAAGCTAAATGAAATGCACGTTGGTTTAAAAATGTGTCCTTCCTTTAAAGGCCCAAGATCTATCGCAGCGTGTGCTATAACAACATGAAATTTTGTATTCACTTGGACTACTCCCCTCTTCTTCCCCTCTGGTCACTTGGTCGTGTCCACACGTACATTTGATATGGTTCGGTTGAAGTATTGCAAACCCTTGGTGGAGTTTTACTGTGATTTAAAGCTGTATTTAAGCCTATTCCTATCAATATAAATATACCTATCAATTAAAAAATTGATAAAGCTGAAATTACCTTGGTTGCAATTAAGAGAAGTCCAATACCTTCCCTTCGCTTTCTGGGTATTTCAGTAACCCTTTCCCCAAAATTCTGTAATTCTATATGCGGGCAATCGCTGAACCAAAAAGAAAGGTAAGCAGAGCATAAGGCTGTCACTCTCGCCCCTTAGCCTGTGCCATCGCTGTTGGTTTAGGTGAAGTCCAGGTCTGCGCCAAACGGCACACCAGGCCGTCGTTCAAACACACATTTGAACGTTGTACCACAGGAATAGAGTAGTGCTTGCTGTGTGCCCTCGCATCTGCGTAGTCTTGGGCCATTGCCCTGAAGCTACGCGTTTATATAGATGCTTCCACGTGAGCCTAAGTCTTGTACTTGAGTTAAATCAGGGAGAGATGCAGAAGCCTCCTAACCTGGTATCTCTTCTTGTGAGTCTACGGTTATTTGCAGGAATAATTTATGTATGTGTGCAGTTCTGTGCCCGTGGGATTTGGATTTATGGAAATTTGGAAACAGCTGAAGACTTCTTTTTTTTTAAATTGCTTCTGACACCCCCATATTCAATTAGTGGAAGAAGGTTATTAAGAAGATTACTTAGTTTACGTGGTGGCACACGTTGTCTAGTAATTGAACTGATGCTGCCCAGCTGGTGAAAGCTGTTTCAAAATGTTTAGTCAAAGCGGCCAGTTTCATTTTTTCTTTAGAGATTGTCCAGGTTTTTAGTTGAAATTACTTCTAATTTCATCAAATTTTCCAGTAAAATTGTTAAGCCTAATTTTATCATCTTACACGTTCACTTACTGCTGCTTAGGCTGTAAGCTAATTCAATATTGTTTTAATTGAGTTGTTATTCTGTAGGAAGTTAATGTTTGCTGTTTATTTTATTCATAATGCTCATTTTGACCTAAGCTGTACAAACCGATACGTAGTAGTGCAGATGATAGCTGAAGTATTTTGAATCTTTAATAATGTCCATCTCTGCTTCAGGTTTATGTCCGGTTAAGGCCATTCTTCCGAGAATTCCTGGAACGTATGTCTCAGATTTATGAGGTAAAAACAATTAGACGCCGCCTTTGAATTTCATTTTAAAATTATATTCACAAACTTACGTCTAAAATAATTACTTTTTCCCCTTTGATCCACAGATCATTCTTTTTACTGCTTCTAAGAAGGTGTATGCAGACAAGTTATTGAACATACTAGACCCTAAAAAGCAACTGGTCAGGTAAACATAGGAAATTGTGAACGTACCTGTTGTAAGCAAACTAACTGCCATTTCCTAACAAACGTGATGAAGAAAGCGATGATGGCGCGTTCGCTATTGCAGTGTGTCTCACTAAACTGATTCTTCGTGGTTTTGTCTGGTCTAAGAGTGAGAGAAAAATGAAGTGATTGAATGACTGCCTTGGTGACAAGATAAACCCAGGCAGCTCTGCGTTGCTCTCTGGCCAAAACCCATACCTGTTCATTCTCTGTGGCATGTTAGGCTTGCTCGCAGTATCAAAAACGTGTTTGAGCTGCTTTGGAATACGCATGACGAATAAAGAAAATGAGCTGAGTATTACATTACTTTTAAACTGTTCAAACTTAATTTATTATTTATAAATTATGAATTGTATCGTTATCATTGCAATCAGCGTGTTTTTATTTCTCATTCAATCACAAAATAATTGGTTGTGGGTTTTGTAGTAGAGTTGTTTTGGGTTTTCATTTCTTTTCTTAATACTGAGCTTTGTTTGGAAGTGACTGGCATTTCTCAAGAACGGTTCCTTAAGGCATAAAGCAATTCTGCGGGGTGAGATTCTTTCTGTTATGCTCGTCTGGAAGGCGGACTGTGACGTGGGAAAGTTGAAACCAAAGAGGGATTTTCTCAGGGATTCACCTGACACAGGGTGGCCCAAGTAAGGGAAGTGAGTACCCGATTAGAGTCAGAGCTGTATACATTCTGTACGTGGGCCATCATTGGCAAAGCACTTCCCTGCATCATTTTACTGTAATTTTCTTCAGCGAAAACTCGGTTTTCTTTGCACACGCAATAAAATCACCATTTGGACTGAGACAGTGGTTGCATCCATTGTTTTTGCTTGGTAGCTTAGGCACATCGTAACTCACTTTCCTTAAGAGCATAAAGATAAACTGTTTGCTAGTTTTCATCCAGCAGTCACCTTGTTTCTTGTTTTCATTCGGCACGCACAACAGAATCCCAGTTTGGATTTGGCAAACTTAACTTGCCGCTGCGTTTTGAAGGGGCAAATGAAACTAGACTTCCAAAGACTTTCAGTCGCTGGAATATCTGAGCCTAGCTGAGTCACGCAGCCTGACGGGATGTATGAACGAGAACAGAAGATGAGTCTAAGTGTGCATCCGTGGCGTTAAAAATCTTTCTCCGAGAATCTAATACGTGTGATTCAGGACTGCAGCTTTGACTGCTTTAGGAACAGGAAAACGGTAGTGAAATATAGAGCCAAAGAGTATTCTATGAATTTGCAGAGAGATTCATGTGATGCGTGAATTCAGTTGTGATTCATGTGCCGCTGGAAAGCTGACATCAAGGCATGATTAGTTTTGACATTAGCCTAAAGGTAGACTTGTCAGGCACTCCACATGTGTGACTCAGAATCTATATATAAATTCATTCGCTGCTGAGGCATCAGCTTATTTTCCTCCATAGCAACATTACGAACTCAACCCCTTTATGAAAGTAAGCACACTATGTTCAGCTTCTGAAAAACTTCATTTAAAAATATAAGCAGCCTTAAAGAAATGGCATTGTAGTCCGACTGTGTAAAACTCAAAATCTGTCCAGTTTACAATTTATTTTTTAGATTATATTTATGTTGATATTCCATGAAATTTCAGTTTTATTCCTGGTGTATTTTTAATCTGAGTCTTTTTAGTCCATCCATCCATTTTTTACTATGTATTTCTTCCGTAATGAATTAAAAGGGAGTAGACTAATTGGAAGGGGAGAAGCTGATGGAATGTTTTGGCCTCGAGGCTTTTTTTCAAGCTCTAATAACTGAAATAGGTTAATTGTGAACAGAGGTAGCATAAAAAAAGAAAATATTTCTTCTGATACTTTGTGTTCCAGCATGCAGTGGCATAGGGAGGCCGTGTGCTGTAACAGTTGGAATGAAATAAAGGAATAATAAAACCCAATGAATCAGCTCCTGTGCAGAAATGATCTCTGATTTCAGGGCCTTGCAAAATCATTTGAGTATTTTGAGTCCCTTCGTCAATCCATCTGCAAAAATTGGTTAGAAAGCAAGACCCTGTTGAGAAATACTTGTTACATCCGAGCTGAGCTTTTTTCTTTAAATACAAACAACTGCCAGCAGAACTAGGTTAATAGAATACCACCTTAACTAGTGATTTTACCAGTAAAAAGCTCAAAAGCAAATAGGGAGAAAGGGGAACAATTCTTGAAAAGGACCTAAGTAGATCAGAAGAGAAAAAAACTGGGTAACATTTGGGACAGTTCACTCTTCTTTCCCCCTGTGCAACGTAGATGTTGTAATTTGTCTCGTTAATTACTGTTTTACTTCAATCACAGGCATCGACTTTTCCGTGAGCATTGTGTTTGTGTACAAGGAAATTACATAAAGGACTTAAACATTCTCGGTAGAGATCTTTCAAAAACGATCATAATTGACAATTCACCGCAAGCCTTTGCTTATCAGGTAAGGACGCTGCTGTCAGCAGACCTTTCAGATACAGCAAAAACCTTTCCAAAGGAGGACAGGGAAACACTACATCCAGGCTTAATTTGTTGTTTAAGTTTTGTGCTCACGTTTGCATCTAAGCTCACAAACCACCCTGTAACAAATTGCTCGGGTTCGCTTGCCGTTCTCTTAATTTTGGAAAGAGCTGATGAAGTGCAAACTAAGTGACTTCTTATATGAACAGACTGCATCACCAGTCAGTTTGATTTCTTGTTCAGCTTTTCTAAAGAGACCACCAGTCTGCTAAGTCTGTGGCTTGGACTCTGTTGGGGAACCAGTGTTTTAATGCTAGGGAAATGATTAAGAACAAATCGCTGGTTGAAATGGCACACAGCTGTGAAAATTGCTTATGCTTCAGTGGTACAAAGTTATACCCTGCGATGTCGGTTTTCCCAGAAGTATGGTGTGTAACTATTCCAGTTATTCCTACTGCAGAGATAAAGTGCGGAGTGTGCTCCCTAACTTCTCACCTACGTTAAAGAAGAAAAAAACCCCCAAACCTGTTTGCCTCAGCCTCATTTGCACAAACTGTACAGCCAGTACACAGTTAGTGTCCACGTGTGCTTTAACGTAAAATTTTCTCGAACTAGCAACACTTTTCAGTTCAGCAGAACTTTTAGAGCTAGTTTTATTTCAGCTTTGATGTGGACATTTTGGTAGTGATGTATGCAAAGGAAGGAGATGCCTTGGAAGTGAATTTTAATAGAAACTTTAGAGGAAAAATACATACTAATAAACTCTAGCTTGGGAACATTCTTCCCCAAAATGCTATTTCACAAGTCATATTTTTAGATAAATGAAGTATAAATCACGTGTAAATTTTTTTTTTTTTTTTACTTTAGCTTTCAAATGGAATTCCTATAGAAAGCTGGTTCATGGATAAAAATGACAACGAACTTCTAAAATTGATTCCATTTCTGGAGAAACTTGTAGAGCTGGTGAGTGTTTACTTTATTTGGCTCCGACCCCCGCCCCCAATATGTTAGTTACCTCTTTTAAGTATTTTCACATATTTTAAGGCTTTTTGAGTCACTGAGATTTAGACTGCTAAAAGTCATGTATGTCTCTCCCTGAAAAGGATACTCTGGGCAGTAATTCAAGTAAGGACTCATTTACAGAGTAAAAGACAAATGTCATCGTTTCTAACTGTGCTTTTGATCAAGAAATGGAGAATCGTAACATCAGTTAGAATGAAGCTGAGAACCTGTAGGCATTTAGCTTAAGTAATGCCTCTTGTTGGCTGTGATGGTGCCTTTATTCTTAAAAGGCAAATAATTGTGATGTTATGTAGTTGTTTCTCTAAGTCTCTTGTAAGTACATGTATTCATGGCTTGTGTTTTGTTGTATTGAAATACGGGTATTAGAAAATTGACGCTGTTAAGACCTGATTTACAGATGTGTTCATTCTCCTAAAACTGGCACCTCTTTTTCCGCCCCCCTACAGAACGAAGATGTCCGACCTCACATCAGAGACAGATTTCGTTTGCATGACTTGCTACCCCCAGATTAAAGCCTTTTGTCTAATTACTGAAGGGGGAGAAAATGCAGGACCCTTTTGGACTAAAACAAAACATTGCCATTACTGTTGAAATTTTGCATTTTTGTACCCCGTCTTGCTTTTCTTATCTTTGGTGCCCAACAATAATCAAGGGTTACAGAAAGAGACTTTCTATATCTGAGATTGAATACATTCAGTACAATACAGTACAACACAGTAGGTAGGCTAGAACAGAAAAGTCTTTAGAACTAGTGCAACTCCAATGAAATTTTTTAATGTACAGGACATCTGCAGTTTATAAAGAATTCTGTTTCTGCCACCAGCAGTTTGACCTGTAGAAACACAGGATTTTATGATATAACAGAGATTGAAAATGGACTCTGATTTTCTCTCTGTTCGGTGCTCTAAGTGGGTTTGTAGCCACTTTTCTGTTACTTTTAAGATTCTCATTTCAACAGGAATGGCCAGTAAAAGTTGTTTTATTTTTCCTGTTAAGGTTTATAACCTTTTTACATTTTTGACCTGTATTAGACTAGATTTTCATTATGCATTCCTTTTAGTTGAGGCGCTTCATAGTTTTTCTGGAAATAGCCAAATTTTCTTAGTTTTTTATTAAACAGTTGGATGGCCGTTTTCCTGCTTCGTCTGCCTGCATACTGTATATTTGTTTAAAAATACTCTCTAGTTTTAGCCCATGTAAGTTTCATTTAGAAAGAGAAACCCTGCATTTATATTTTCTTTCTGTAATATTCTACTGTAGTTGGAATCTTTTCAAAAATCAAGAGACTGGCTAGATAAGAAGAATATAAGAATTACTAATATTCAGAATATTTTAAACCATTGTGATGGCATGTACTCTGGACAGACGGTATCTTGCAGTGGCACAAACAACTGATGGACAAGGAATACCTCAGACTATGCTGTGCGTGCAAATCTTGAAAGGAGAACTAGTTTGGTCACCTCTTAGGTATGATGCAATTCAATTACTGCTGCCTTCTGTTTCCTCCAAGATTGAAGTATTCTGCACAGTGGCTCAGTATTTTAAGATGTTTTGCATGGGCTGACGGTACCTCTGTGACACTCCTCGTTACAATCAGTTCTAAGCTCGGGGTGGCAGCGCAGGTACCTGGCAGTGACGATGCATAATCCTGTGGTACAGTACACTCCCACGCCACCGACGCAGGCAGTCTGCTATCATAGTGGTTTTCTATGCTATATGGAAATAGTCTTTCAGCCTTGGTTCTCTAATGCAGCTACTACAAGAGGCTGATATTTTTATAATGGTGTGTAATCTCCTGTTCAGGAGGCTTTTTACGGAAGGTATAATTTGTAAAAGTTAGGATGCTTTGCCTCTCGACTGCATTAACACGCCACAGGCTCAGACTGTTTTTGTGTAAAAGATGTCACAGAACAGCACTTTTTCTAAAGAGAAGTTTGATATTTTGTATGCTTGTTAAGAAAGTACAGTATTGGAAATTAAAGGTGGACAACTGATAATTGAGAAGTATGTCAATTAATTTTTTATGTATATTACCTGTTTACTTGTACAATTTTATTGTACAAATTACATGCAGCTTCATTTTCAAATGAGTCCTTAAAATAAGGAAAATCTTTTTAGGAAAACATTTAATTTTTGTATTTTTGATTTTAAAAGGCATGAGTTATGTCAACTTTTTCCAGTGTATTAATGAAGATTTTAACTTTTCATCAGGTTGAGTGTTTTCTTACTATATTATCTGTTGTGTATGTAGCTAGCACATTGTGTCACTGAACTGTTTAAAAAATTAGCATGAAGAGCAAGCCTGTTTTGTGGAAAATCCTTATTCATTAAAAAAAAAAAATCATCATGGCAGATTTTCTGCAAAAAAGTGAACACATTTGCAATTCAGAATACTGATTTTTTTTGTATTTAAAGAAAGGTATTTTGCTTGCAGGAAAGAAATACTACAGATTCATTTTAATGAGAATCTTTTAAATGTATTTATCTTTAGGGCATCTGGGCATCTTTACGCTGTTTGTCTTATGTCTTTATTGAAATAAAATGTACATAACATTACCTTTATATATGCTTTTGCGCAGACGTGTGAACCCTGTAACCATCCCCGTTCCTTCCTGTTTTTATGTCCATAAGATGGTTCTGGAAATATTTATAGATTTTGAAATGGTCAGCTTGTATTTGAATTGCTACATGGTTTGCCAACTCTTTTTTAGTTGTTCGTTAAAATGTAAATCTAAATCTGAGATTTTTAATTAGTCTTAACAGTGAATCCTTGTTTAATGTGGAATTCTTCCAAATTTCTCCAAGTAATTGACACAATAGACCTGCTTTCAAATTCACTAGTCGACCAGAATGAGACGATTTTTGTTAAGTAGTTCATCGCTTTTCTCTGACTGTAAAAAGAGATGGTCATCTGTTCAAATAATGTCCTTAAACACGTGGGTCCTATCTTTGGCTAAAACCATTCTGAAAGTGCTTTCTTTAGTTAAGGAAACCAAAGCATACATTGCACTTTACAGCTGTATCTGTGTTGTGATGATCAGATCAGTGAGGGAACTCAAAATGTAAATTGAGGGATTTAGTTCTACATAGATGCACAGCAGAAATAACAGAGACTGCTTAGTAAACATATTAAATATTAATATTTTAATGTGCTGCAAGTCTGGTATTTATCATCCTGAACTTTCTTTGCAGAACGAGTCTACCTTCTTCAAAGTGTAAGTTCCTAAAAATGTCAAACACTTCTGGCGTAGTCTTTGTGTGAAGCAGAGTTATAATCCGACAGGTTTTATTTTCGTCTTGCTAGTCTCGAGGGTGAGACTTAACTGTTTCTCCGACGTGAGTGTGGATCAAATTGTGCACGCCAAAATTGACACTGATAACCGGGGGAGTCTCGACTATGTGCATTACTCGAGTCTTGAATGTAGAATTGCGCAACTGCAGCAGTTAATCTTGTAGCTGTATTATTTATTCCAATTTTATGTACTTTTAGAACGTCCTATTTCCAAAGTCCTTAATGATTTCCTTTGTGGTCTTTTGCTTAATCGTGGTAATCATGCGTTAATTTTACATGTCCATATGTATTCTGCTCTAGCTTTGAGCATCCTTGGTTCTGACAGAAAAATAATGTCTTTCATGCTTATTTTGGCAATACACATTTGATCTTTTTCTTTTCTTCCTTAAGTTGCTATATAGGTAGAATAGCGTTCACCTTGGTATTACTGGCTTCCTTTCCACCTTTGATTCATTTCACTTTCCATCTGTGTAGGAAAACGTTTTTTCGTTGCTTTTGAAATGTATCAGAAAGCCTGAATGTTTCAAGACCTGATTAAAAATCTCCCAAAACGAGAGTGGTCTCAACCAAAGGCATGCTAGGGAGACACCCATCTTTGTTAAACAAAGCGCTGACATGATTATTTTTGATAGCGCATTTATGCGAGTGCTGTGCTGCCCGAGAACAGCACGCGGCGCTGGCGGGAGTGGGGCCGGGTCGGTCGGCCGCTGGCAGCAGAGCTGTTGGGACAGTTTGTGCCCGCTCGCTCGCTGCGAGAAGCAAGTGTCCTTTTCGTAGCACAGCGTGCCCCCTCCCCAGAGCCCGTTCTTTCCGACAGCCCGCTGCCAGGGCAGTCACACTGATGGTGGGCTTGGCACAGCTGGAAAAGCGCTGAGCCCTGAGGGGGAGAGGGACCAGAAAGGAGTGGATGAGGGGAAGGTGGAGGGGGGTATAAGTCTCATCAAGCCGTCTGCCACTGGCAGAACAGGAATGTGGGCCCACAGTCTGAAACAGCCTGTAACAGTAGAGCTCGCTTCTTTGGTAAGGAAAGCCGTCCAGAAACGCAGAAGTACTGTGTGACTAAATACCCACATTCCTTTATTTTTCCCCCGGGTTCTGGCTTCGTTACAGCACTGCATTGTAAATTATACCCTTTATTCTTCTCTGTCTAAACCAACTCCAACCAACCACGTCTCGTTAGTGTATTAAAGCAGATTATGAGATTCTTAACTTCACAATGTATACGATAACCAAGGCGAGCCCCTGGCTGTGGTAAGATGCCCGTACCGCAGGGAATCGTGGCTGCCGAAGCAGTCGTGTGACCCTGGCTGTCACTCCCCTCGCTTCTGAGCGAGGACCGGAGTAGCACTGAGTATGCCTCGGTGTGGGGAATCAGAAAAGTTAACTGTGCCTTCTTCCGTCCCCTCGCTGTGGTGCTGCCGTTACGTTCTGTTTGAAGGACTTGGAGAGCACACCTTTGCAAAGCTAAAATTTCAGTGTAAAATAAATGCTTGCGTAGTTGAGATGAATCTAGTACAGATAGCTAAATTAGAACTTCATAGAATTCTGGAAGTCGAGGCCAGAAAGGAAACATTCACAACCTATTGTCAATTTAAAAAACTGGTATGCTCCCAGCTCAGTTGGACAGGGTTGTTCCAGCAGGTGCCACGAGAAACTAATCACTCTTCTATTAAAATAATGTCTTCCACTGTTAAGTAGAGCGTTAAGTTAAATAGGCAGTGTTTTTCTGGCAAAAGGACTTGTATGGATCGATGTGTGAAAGACGACAGATGGTACCTTTGATCTGCAGTCATGCCAATTCCATGTTTCATGCCATTAAACTTCTTTAAACTCATTATCAAAGACCGATAGAAGAAGAAATAAAGCCACCCCAGTCACGCAGGCAATGCGGCGAGCGTCAGGCCCCAGCACGCAGCTCACTGCTCGTGGCCGTCGCCTCCCGCGAGCGAGGTAAATGTCTTCATTTTTAGAAGACAAATCCTTCTTTCTGGGAGAAGTCATCCAGCGCAGGTGTTTCGTTGGTATCGGCAGGCAAAAAGATTGTTTTGAGGACTGGCATTAAAAGGGACTTTAAAATCCTTTCTGTGAACAGCATAAAGTTGGAATGTGAAGACTGACAAGAAAACCTGGGCCTGCAGCCGCGTTCCCCGGTGGTCTGGGCTGACCGAATGCACGTTTCCTTCCCTCCTGGGGTCACGTTTTTTACCTGCTTCCTCCTGCCAGCGCTGGTGCTCGCGCAGCCGCGTGGTAAGCCTGTGCCAGGAGCTGGCCCAGCTGAAAACCGACCCTGGGAGAACACGGGAAGAGCAGAAAGCGGGATTGTGGCAATGAGGGCTGCGGGGCTTGGCTCAGTTAAAGGTGCTGGGGAGTGGAACCGAAGTGAAGGTTCACGGAAAGGTAACTTCCCTGGAAAAAAATAAAACTCATTCAGCTGGAGGGCGGTGTCCCTGTGTATCGTGGAGACGCTAAGGACTGCTCTCAGAGATGCGATTACACCGAACCCACGTCATTTTGGATTTGCATCTTAGGTTCTTGATACTTAAACCAAATCCTAAACAAGTTGATGGATGGCTGATGAGAAGTAGCATAGGTGCATCATTTCTTAGCTAGTAGTCATAATTCTGTAAAGAAAAAACCCCAAAACTCCAAACATTGGCAGCGAGCGTTTTTGTTTGGAAGCAAGCAAGGATGGTCTGCTAAGGATTAACTTGTACAGATTTTGTGAAGCACATCACTATTTTGGTTGTCTTGACCGTGTAATGTAATACTGGTTTGCTTTATTTTTTTGATACTTGCAAAAAATGTCATTGTACTGATAGGCTGAATCTTGTAAAGTACAATTGGAAGAGAACTCATCTTCTACAAATTTGTGTTTCTTCTGCAATTGTTTCTAGTATATAGAATCATAAAGATTTATATTAAATATTCATGCTCTGGCTGCTGTTTTTTATGATTTTTAGCTGATACCATCCTTCATTGAAGACACTGTTTTCTGTAAAGCGAGACATTTCTCATGTCAGTTTTCAGCCTTTAAAATGTGAGGGAAAGAAGTGTCGTGCGTGTGTTTCAAAAGCTTGGGATCTGGAGGCCGAACAAGGGAAAAAAATAGATGCGGTTCGTGTACTAAAATTGTCACAGCAGATTATTTCAAGACAGTCTTGCTTTGAGTCTGATTTTGAGCGGGATTTCAATGGATACCTTTGGTGAAATGACCACGAGGCCTGATCTGTCTCATTTTTATTAGTTTCTCCTATCAGAAGTCTTTAGACTTCTCCAGAAGAACTGCTGGGTTTCCTGGAAGGCGGTTCCTCTGGCTCAGAGCTGTGCTGAGCAGGGCTTTTTTCCTCTTTGTGCCTTAATTTCCCCATCTATACAATGGGATTAATACTGCATTGGTTTAATCCAGATGTTTAAATTACTTTAAACGAGCTGTGTAAATACATGGTGGTTTTATAATGAACACGTTCCCAATCATTGCGCAGTTCTTGGCAGTTTCATTATTATCCTCACAGCGTACCGAGTGTACGAAACTGTAGACTTGGTGAGGATATAACTTAGGACACAGCTGATCTATAGTTGTGTCTCTGGGGTTATTTATATTGCCTGATAAATGGGTTAACGACAAAAAAAGGATGATAAATTTGGAAGTGATTTTTTTTTCTAGCTGATGTACATCATAGTATCATAGATCATTTCACTTGTCATATGAAAGACACGCGTTCTTCTAAATTTATTATCTTCAGACAAAATATATCCTCCTTTTCCACTTAATTGCTCAGATTGGCACCGAAATCACGAGTTGGGAGGCGGCAGGTAAACTGGACGAAGTGAATATTTCCAGCTTTTCTGTATTTGATGTTATTTGACAAGGTGGAAGGAAATGACCACCCAAAAGCTTGGCGGGAGGAGGCTCAGGGGGCCTGGGCCGCAGCCCCCAGGTGCGTCGTGGCTTTGCTGTTCAGTCCCCCACAAAGGTGTCCTCCGCTTCCCACCTGCTCCATCAGCAACATCCTAACAACGCGGAGCGTCTAGCATCACCAGGTCCGTGACAGAGGCCTGCTTACCTCCGACTGCACCAGAGCTTATGAGCCACCGAGCTCTTCCCTCCCGGGCCTTGTGGACAGAGCCCTCTAAAGGGACAAGGCAGCCCCGAGAGTTTCAAAATAAAACGTTCCTGGGATTGGGGTTTGAGAAGAGCGGGGACTTGCAGTTGGGTTTGCATCCCGGGGCTACAGCCTTTCCGCCCCTCGGGTCTGTCTTCAGCCTGAGGAACGAGTGTTGTATCTGCGGACCGTTAGTTCTCGTAGGTGATCTTTACGCTCCTGCTCCATTTGGTCGAGGTCCGCTGCTGCATTTGATGTTTTTGGTAAAGGACTCACCTGTACTACTATGGTGGTCACGAGGCCACGACCCCTTGGGGATCCTGAGCTAGAAATCACACCCTAAACAGCGTCATGCGGATGAACCGCGAGAGCGTGTTCTGGCTGCTAGGCTGTGGCTAGTAGCTCTGCTGCGGCCATTCGCCCGTGTTTCGTGCTGGCTGATGACAAGCATGAAAGCTAGGAAACGACCAAGTCCTAACCTGCCTTTGCTATAAGCTTATCCTGTTATTTAGGGATTCGGGGACACTTTATTGCAACATTCAGGCATCAGACTTCAACTATTTTTTCTTCTCTCTCCCACTCAGCCATGTAATCATTCATTAAATTACTCGCATAACACGTTTCCAGCGGGACCCTGAGAGGTGACCGACGGCAGCCAGCCCGAAAGCCTCCCCCGCTGCCCGGTGGGTTACTGCAGCGGCACCGTGGTCCTCGCCTGGGACTTTGCCCAACTTCAGTCATCGCTGTTGCTGAGCGCCTGGGGAAGTGTACTGTCATGTCACCCATACACCTCTGTACTCCACAACACATTGATAATCAAGATCTTTTATCTTCTCGACTAGTTTTATCAGGCTACAGTAGTGGATAATATTACAATTTTAATTAGATCATTTGCTGACAAGGCCAGTCAGTGTGAGTGGCGCTCAAACAGCAGTATTGGAGGATGAACTTTTGCGCATCCCACTCCGAAAGTCCTCTGAAGTGAAAACAGCTGAAGGCGGAGCGGTGTTGAGGTGGACGCAGGCCTTGCTAGGCAGAGCTCCTGGATTTGTGGCTTTTGCTTCTTGCCTGGTCTCCAGTGCATCTATCGATTAGAAATTATTTCAGTGTTGCAACAGAAGCACGATGCTTCTAGGAAGAAGACAGCCAAGATCGCACAACGGTGCTCTTGAGGTAGCGCACGCCAGTCCCTCCGTGAGAGAAGAGGGATGCTGCCAAGGTCCCCTAATGGGATGGTAGCGATCTTCATGTTGTTACTGCTAACATTGTTAAACAGCACAGGTCCCAGAATACTTTAAAACAGCCATGTGCGTAGAACCAAGCAGTTTTGGACTGACTGAAAAGCAATGAGAGTTTAAGTCATCAGTACGGCTAACATTTTAAGAAAGGAAGAGTCCGAGTCAGCTGAAGGAAAGCCAGCTAAAGAAGTTTAGTGGCCAGCAGCAGGGGCGATTTCCTAACCTTTGCCTTTTGCTCTTTGACTGAATCGTGCATTAATATTTTTGACGGGTAAAGGATCTTCAAAAGAGCATGCTTCTCGGCTTTTCTTTCTAAAGAGAAAAAGGAGACACGGCAGCAAAGATAAGGGAATAAATTCAGACCAGATGTGAGGGTAACCCCTAGATGACTTCCCTGATACATTAATAGTATTTTCTCCTGTTTAAAAAAAAAATCTTGGACTTCCCCTTTTTCCTATCCCTTTATATTCCATTTTTTGTGTCTGTTTCTTACGTATTTTTCAAGAATCGATACCTAAACCCCAAGTTTCTGAACGAGACTCAACGTTTCTTTTACTGTGGCAGCCCAGCCTCTGCAGGCCCGGAAGATGACGCCTAAGCAAACAAGAGCAGGACAGGGCACAGGCGGGCACAGTCGCTGAAGCGCGCGCTGGCCGAGCCCCCCCTGCCCGACGGTGGCTTCTCGAAGCCGCTGCTGGTTCTTGTGGCGTTGGTCTGTTCGGGTTACAGCCCTGCCACGGGCAGAGGGTGTGAGGGACCAGCCCGGACTGCCTCGAGCTTCGTCTGTCTTGGGGCAGAAGGGCCCGTTTCAGGCGTGGGGCTCACTCCCCACGCGCTCCGTGCCAGGGCCGTGTGCAAGGCGCGTTCGGCCATCGGCGCGTCCTCGCGCGGAGCAGTTCCGCGGGCGTGAAACGCGGCCGCTTCAGCCTCAGCTCCGGTCAAGCAGCGGCGCGTCCGGGGCACGGGCACGGTGACAGCCACGTACAAACCCTCACAGGAACACAGCGTATGCCCTCCGCCCTCCTCGCGGCAGCGGGCACAAGGCGGGCTACCG
>VZSC01007015.1:38122-87391 GCA_013398225.1 Steatornis caripensis | reverse complement strand
GCTCCGCGCGCGTCGAAACGGCGGTGGGGCGTTGGGCGCTTACGGGTGAGGAGCCGAAATGCCGAGGGGAAAGCGGGCCCGGCTCCGCCCGGTGCCCCTCAGCCCCCGCTCAGAGCGGGCGTTTCGGCCCGAGGCGCCTTCCCGCCGTGTTGGGTCTTCAGGGGAGAAAACGAGAGGCAGCCGGACGCTGTTGGAGCATGAAGAGGCGTCTGCTGTCCTCTGGGGATCCACCTGCTGCTTCCCAGCTGCTTGCCAGGCTTCTGGGCGCTTTTCTGCGGCAGGCTAGTATCCCCGTGCTTTCTGTAGCCTTTCGGCTTCGTAGTTCGGAGTGTGGAGCGCTGGGTGAGGCGTTAGGATGGGATTTGGTGACAGCAGTGCTGTATTTGTGCTTCTGCTGTTGACCAGAAACTTCTGTCTCATAGCAGCATGTCTTTTCCACCCCTTTTGCCGCCTCCTTCACACGCCCCAGGCCCCACCACCGCAGCTGGAAAGCACAGCAGCCTTGCTGTGCAGTCTCAGATTTGGTAGTGCCCAGATCACTTGAAATCTGTTTACTTCAGGCACTGTTTGGAACGGATTTTTACGGCGTTTCAAAGAGTGATGTCTGCATGGAATGGGTATTAAAATGTGGGGGTGTTCATTTCGGTGCTTATGAAGGCAGGTCTTGCTTAAAAGCTTGTTTTCTCCTACTTGGTTCCAGCCGTCCCTTAGCAAGCCGAGGGGACCCAACGGTGGATGCCACACAAACCTGTGCTTGCTCCACGTTCGCACGGGCAGCAAGCAAAATGATGCCAGGGAACATGAAAGGAACGTGCTTGATGGATGTAAGGAATGGAAATAGGGCAACCGAAAAAGACCTTTCTGTTTCAGATCAAGCTGCCGAGATAACCGTAATAGACAGTCTCACGAGGTGACTTGGTCGCTGCAGTGTGGGCACAAGTGTGATGCTTTCTGAAGTAGGGTATCGCCCCTCACTGGGTGAGGGCTCGCTGGGTTTGTTATTTAGGCCGCTGGCTGTTACCAGAATCTCTGAAAAACATCAGCACGTTGTCCTTGGAGCTTGGGCTGGCCATTCTTTTTATAAGTAGTATGAAAAACGTAGTTAATCTTCTCTTAAAAAAAAACCAACACATTTTTGTGATTTACAGGCTGCCCATTGTCGTTCTTAAATTTAATAACACCCACACCCTGTAGTTATTTAGCATAGGTGTCACGTTGCAGGAGGCAAAATAAGCGAAGGGATCTGTATACAGTAGCTACAGTAATTTGTAAAGAGTGTCGTTAGCATGTAACTATATGCATAGACAGCTAATTTGCATATGTTTATGTGTACATATACAGGTGTATCTCAGACTCGGGGTCTCTGTGAGGCTTGCTTTTCCTCCTTCCTTTGACAGTGAGAAGCTTTTCTTCTCCCATAGAACGTGTCCAGCAGAACTGGGCTCTGAAGTGTTCTTCTCTTGAAGACATCTGTGCTTTTTGTTCGATAAAGGAACAATGTTTTCCCACCCGTAGTAAGAATGCAACCACGTCACTCTTTCCGAGGGATTATGGTTTTAGTACTGGAGCTGCATCCGGAGAGAAGGACCGGTCCAGTGAAGAAAGATATTTTGTTTTACTTTGACTTGCTCTTTCTGGATAAACACTAAAGATGACGGAACTGCGCTTGGGAGGCGGTTGCTTCGGCTCTAGATTCCTTGTTTGCAAGGATCCACCTTGGATCTGGTACTGGCGTGAGGAAAATGACATGGTCTGAAATAGAAGCTCGCAGTGTTTTCTGACGGTTGGTTTGTCTTAAGGTTGATGTGTCACGTTTTGGAATGTGTTTTTTATATTCAGGTTCTGTGGTTTATTTTGGAAGTTTCTTTAGTAATGAAATCAAAGGAACTGTTAAGTTAGGAAGCTTTGACTTCCCTGGGTTTAAAATCAGCGTCCTTGTCGGCAACAAAACTACTCTCCAGTGTTACCTAGAGCACAATTTTCCCAGAAGACCAGCCTCCTGCCCANTTTGACTTCCCTGGGTTTAAAATCAGCATCCTTGTCGGCAACAAAACTACTCTCCAGTGTTACCTAGAGCACAATTTTCCCAGAAGACCGGCCTCCTGCCCAGGAATTTTTGTCTATTTACTCTTGGGCAGTTCTGCGCTTAGCAAAGCCAAAACTGGGAACTGTGCGTGTTGCCATCCGGGCGNTAGGAAGCTTTGACTTCCCTGGGTTTAAAATCAGCGTCCTTGTCGGCAACAAAACTACTCTCCAGTGTTACCTAGAGCACAATTTTCCCAGAAGACCAGCCTCCTGCCCAGGAATTTTTGTCTATTTACTCTTGGGCAGTTCTGCACTTAGCAAAGCCAAAACTGGGAACTGTGCATGTTGCCATCCAGGCAACGGCCTTTGACAGGGGACGGTCCTTTCCCTGAAGGAGAGATTCAGGTTTAGCTGGGACTCCGAATGCTGGAGTAGCTGTCAGTGTCCAGGCGTGTCTTCTGGTTCTTGGGGGGAACGGTGTGCGTTACCCTACCTTTAAGGTATGTGTGATGGAGCATATGGAATAACAAGAGAGCTGCTCTCATCAAGGGTTTATTTACACGAAACAGAAGGTGTTTTCAATAGCCTTGTTTTAGTTAAGTATGTGTAAGTAAGTATTGCTGAAATACTTTGGAATAAAATTGATCTCTTTGAATTACGTAGTATCAGTGCAAAGATACAGCACTAAAGCAACTTTCTTTTCCTCCAAGAGAGAATGCACTGGAATTCTAAAACACCGGAACAGGTGTGTATTTGGACGTTCCGCCGGTAAAAAAAAAAAAAAAAGCCTGCCCAATATATTAATTGTGTTCTATTCCTGTTTAAAAGCAAAAAAAGCTTGGGGAAGAGCGAGAGAGTGTTCAGTGTAGCTGGGAGACCAGCATATCTTAGCACACCAGGCTGAAGAGTGAGTCCTCAGATGGTGCTGTCTCACGGGTTGCCCTCCCAGGAGTGTTCTTCCGCAGACACTGAGCACGCGGTTCCCTGTTCCGGCAGCGTTGTTCTGCCGGCGGGGCTGTGGGCAGGCTCTCAGCAATCGACCATCCCTCTGGATAAAGTTGAGATCTTAAATTCCACCTAACAGCTGCGGGGGAGGCTGGGCCAGGCGGCAGGTGGTCACGCTGCCCTCCGAAGGGTCTGCTCTGCTGTTTCTGCGTTGTTTCATCATCTCGGCTTCGCAAGCTGGAACTGCTGTCGCGCGCTGTCCCCGTGCAGGCATGGCTAGCAGGGACATGGTCTGCTGGGGGAAGGACCGTGTCCGTCATCGCGTGGGGGTCCCTTGCCCACGTACCCTCTGTGGAGTCTCGCAAACGTACTTGTGACGTGTGGGCATTCCCTTCAGTGCCGTGAGTCCCTGTCCGTCGTGGACGGGGCGCCCTTCTTCTGGGGTTTTAAAATCCGTCTGTGAAGGACAGGGCAAGCAGTAAGGCAGTGAGCTGTATTCAGCAGTGATGAAAAGAGCTATTTAAGAAGTGGGTGTAACAAACTCTTAATTAGGTAAGAGCTAAAGCAGTGCTGCTCCAAATTCAAGTCAGCTTCTTGGCATGTGGAAGGGAAGCTGCATCCTGTACACCTGCCAATTAACTTGAGTGAGGTGGTAGCTGAACTCGAGTGTCTTACTTGCTTGGATCAGCACATTGCACTGAAATACCGAGTTCTCCCGCCAGCGTCTTTTATGTTGCCATACCAGTAGCAACCCTTAGAAATTACTGAGTAGCTTGCATGTCCGCCTGCGTTACTGTTGCGAGGTGGAAATCACAAAATCTGGGATTTACGGTTTTTAAGCTTACCTAAAATGACGTACTGACAGTATGTGTGATTCTTGTGTGAACTAGGTCTTGTCTGATGTGATCTCTTGAGCTTGCGAGTTGAGTTGAAACAGGTAACTAAAATTAGATTCCTGTGAGATTTTTTGGCTTTAACTTCTGGCTTGTACATCACATGGTACTTGGCAAGTAACTTCGGATCAGTTTTGGGGCATTGATTTCCACGAGGAGGCTGTGCACTTGCATTTGGAGTGGCAGTAGGAGAAGGATGTGTATTCCCATAACCCTTACCCAGAGAACTGTGAGGAAGAAGCTGCAGAATGACTGCTGGCAAAGTCTGCTCGTGATGTCAGTGGGTCAGTTCTGTAGAAAATGATGCTGCTTCAGTATTCGGTTGAAACATGTAGGGTTTTGAACCACAGATTGTCCATCTGGGTGCAGGACAGCGGCTGTGCGGAGCGGGAGACGGCAGCTCTGGAAGGAAGGAGGGCTGGGAGCGATGGCTGACGGTGAGGCGGTGCCTGGGGAAGATCGCGGCTGCTGAACGTGCCGCAGGTGAAAACTGGAGGCAGAGTCACTGCAGGCGTCGCGGCTGAGACTGTTTGAAAATACGCTTGAAAACATGATGGCTCTTGGAGAACATTTAAGGATTTGTTTGTGGGAAGAGTCTTTTGATAACTCCTTTGCTTACAAAAAAGCAGTAGTTGTGGGTCAAAACCACAGGCTTGTGCTGTTAAAAGCTGGTATTACTGCCAAAGGCTGGGCCTCTGCATTCTCCTCCGCTGACGGCTGCGTGCTACGCTCCCGCAGCACAGCCTTGTCTGCTGCACCTGGTGTTGGTTCGGGTCCACCCCTGCGTCGCGGTTCCGTGTGCAACTGCCCGAACACTTGTCCCAGCGCAGGCGAGAGGGGCATGCCGCCGTCGCTCAGCTGTGGGGAGCGAGTTTCTTGTCAGGAATGGGTCTTTCGGGGGTAGAAATGGCATGTTCTGCGTTCAGATAGTTTCAGACAAGTTGTGTTTCCAGCGGTGGCTGTACTGCACGTGTGCATCCAACGACATTGCAGAGTCCTGTAATGTGTAATAAAAGGATGTACAATTTTACCGTGGCTGTTGACTGTTTTCATGATCTTGCTTTTGTAACTGTATTGACATGAGCTTTCTGAATCTTTGAGTCAAAGCTGCCTTTTTCGTGGTAAGAACTGGTCCTGAAACATCTTGGTCTGCTCCCAAAAGCCATGCCCTTGTCATACAGCTCTCGTGACTTCCTCCCCCCTACCTCGCTCCAGTATGTAAGGTTAATGGATATGTGAGCATCTAAAGAGGTTGTACGTAAGCTACTGTTGTTTGTGTTGGTTACTTCAACAAGTAGAAAAGTATCTGTAAAAGAATCTTAATTAAAACTTATTTTGTAGGATAACTGGGATGATGAGGAGGAAGAGGAGGAAGTAAAGGAGGCGGAGATCAAACAAGGTAAGACTTAGAAGGAATATGTGGCTCTGGACACAGCATCAGAACAGCACTGGGTTTGTCTTGAGTGTGTCTGGAGAATCAAAGCCCCTCTCCCGGCAGGGCCAGGTTTGATTTTGACACGGTGCGTCTTTTAACTCTGACCTGTTCGGATTCCAGTAATTGAGCTCTGTGGCTTTCTCTTTGATTCGTGTTTCTGTAGTTGCTGAAAGAAACAGAAATCAGTAGATCTCTGAGTGCTGTGTTGTTCAATGTCTTACAGAACCAAAAGTTTCAGAAAAAAAGAAAATAGCAGAAAAAATAAAAGAAAAAGAAAAGCTACAGAAGAAAAAGCAAGAAGAGCTTAAAAAAAGGGTAACTTTTTTTTTATTCCCCCCAGGTCTCGTAAAATTTAGCGGGCGAGTTTGGGGTTGGGTTGGTTTTTTTGTGGTTGGACAAGACCTTGTAAAGATCTTGACCAGTCTGGTAAAACAAACTTAAGTCTTGTACTTAATAACATCTGGGGGATGTCAGCTTTAATTCGTCTGTAATTTAACCTGGTTATTGAAATACTAGTTATCGCTGTTTCTTCTGTATGCACTGCGTGATAAAACACGCGGTCGGGAAACTTAGAACTAAGGTTTCTTCCCGCTTCTGGTACAATGAACGATTTATTAAACAACGTGGCATTGTTGTATGTCGTTGGGATGGCTTTCAGCTTTGCACACGCTCGAGGTGTACTGACTGCAGGCAGAAGCGAGTGATTCAAGTGGAAAGAACACGGTTTCTTGTACTGCCTCTGCTCAAGGGTGAGAAATAAATGTTCTCGCTGTGTACGTTCTTAAATTCAGTTAGAGGCACCAGAGGAGCAGAAAGAACTTACACCAGAAGAACAGTTAGCAGACAAACTACGACTAAAGAAGTTACAAGAGGAGTCAGACCTTGAGTTAGCAAAAGAAACATTCGGTAAGTGTGCGGTGCCCGAGTCAAGCATGCCGATGTAAGCATAGCATCACACAAGCGCTGCGTCCTGCAAGTGAAGCTGCGTTACGTGGGGGTGCCCTGAAAAAGAGCTGAGCAGCAGTTGGCTGTCGGAGCATGCGCAGGCCGTGTTACTGAGAATAAAAAGCATTTAAATTCTGACTGCTGCAGGCACGTCCTGGCGCTAAGGACTAATCGCAAGAACTGCAAAACCGTCTCTAGAATAGAAGGTGCTTTTTCTTAACCTATGTTAATGTGAGGTTATAGGAAAAAGATGGCTGACAATTTTCCAACACATTGGTACTTCTGGTAAGAAGACGAGCATATAAAAATCAAAGAAAAAAGACAAAAGTGCTGTCTCTTAATGTTCTGAGGTGCTTTACCACATGGATTTAATGAGGCTTTGGACAAATGTGGCACGGCACAACTCGTGTGCGCTTCACTTGAGGCCGTCAGCTAATGAGCTAGATGTTGAGCAAGCCAGGTAAGTTCGTGGAATGAGCTTGTTCCCTGGTGCAGATGGAGTAGACTTAAAGCAGATCATTCTGGTTTTGTGCTGTGACAGAGCTAGCAAAGATACTGATTCATAGCAGCGTTCCTCAAACATGAAAGCATGTTGCCTTGATTGCAGTGAATTACGCAGCTTATTACTCAGGGAAAATCTGCTCTGCGAGTCTTCTGAGAGCGCCGTGGGGAGGGGTGCATTGAATACAGTTGCAAAGAACCAACTCAGTTTTGCACTTGCAGGCTCGAGACAGGAGTTCTTTCTTTAAGGGGAAAGGGTAGTGCACGTTGCTCCAGAGAACAGGAATAGCTGGTTCACATTACTGAGCTCTGCAGCAGAAGCTCTTTCTGTACAGATCCGTAACTCGGGCTGTTAGCTTCAGTGTGGCAGAAGCCAGGGGGAGGTGAGTGAGAAAAGCTCGGCTTTGGTTTTGTGNAGAGAACAGGAATAGCTGGTTCACATTACTGAGCTCTGCAGCAGAAGCTCTTTCTGTACAGATCCGTAACTCGGGCTGTTAGCTTCAGTGTGGCAGAAGCCAGGGGGAGGTGAGTGAGAAAAGCTCAGCTTTGGTTTTGTGAAGCTTTGGCGGAGGTGAAGAACTGCATGTCAGTGAGGTTGCTTGTTTCCTCTGGTGTCGTGTTTTAGGGATGACAGCTGATGGTTTCTATAATACCTCTGTCTTTCCGTGCAGGTGTAAATAACACTTGTGGAATAGATGCCATGAATCCCTCTTCAAAAGATGACTTTACGGAATTTGGCAAACTACTAAAAGAGAAAATTACACAGTATGAAAAATCATTACATTACGCCAGCTTTTTGGAAGCATTAGTTCGAGACGTATGTATTTCATGTAAGTGAAGTGAAAGACATCCTAGAATACACTGCTACCGAGATTGTAATGGAGTTGAAGTTGAAAACATGCTGTTCCAGTAAACATTAAATCCAGCTTGAGCTGTGTAGTTCATACAAAATTAAGTACTCATCTGTTTCACTCGCTGGTATCCGATCCCATCCCCACAAACCTTACTACCGACCGTGTGTTTCTGCACAGCAGGTACAGGCAGGCATTTTTCAAAGTGTGAATTTTTATGCTGATCTAAATCTTGCATGTTTTTCTTGAAGCCGTTTCTAAAATAATAATTAAAAAATTCTCGAGTACCTCATTTGGAAGGAAACTATTATAAAAGTGAGTTCCTGTAATTCTGGGACTGCACAGTTCAACAAGTAACTGTGCAGAGAGAAGCTCGTTTTTTCCCCAGCTCCGGTCAGCCAAAGTTCTTGGGGAATTCATTGCTCGAGGTCTTTCCCTGCACATGTGTTGCCACCAGTGCCATGGTAACTCGACACGGCTTAGTGCCGTGTGGACGCAGGGATCGCTAGCTGCCCTGAGCTGGTAACCTGCATTTCACACACATCCCAGATCCTCTTGGACCGTTGGTTGTTAACAGTAACAACAACGTACTGTTAATCCACTGCTCTGTTTGGTGTCTTTTACTGTATTCTACTGTATCCATATTCTTCTGTTCAAATGCCTCATTAAGGCTTTTGTGTTCACTGACTCTTGCACAAGTTTTACCTTCCACGGCGTTCAGGCTGCTTCCTAGGGACCATCTGAAGTAGCAGTTGTGATTCTAAGGACCAGAATTACCCAGGCTGCACTTCGGTGTTTTAAATCAAGTAATTGCCCATACTTACTACGAGTGCTTCTTTCTGGTTGTTAGGGAATGTTGATCTTTCTTACTTAGATTATTTACCTGCCTTCTAAGAACAGTACTGATGAGGAATCTTTTTTTTCTCTTCCCCCGATGTAGTGGAAACTGATGATTTGAAAAAGATCACAAATACTTTGACAGTACTATGCAGTGAAAAACAAAAACAAGAAAAGGTAAGGCTTCTCCATGCTTCTGCAGCTGTAATGATGCCCGCGGAAGGGGCCAGGCTGGAAAACGGGAACAGGTCTCACGCTGACATGAGCTGCTGCTTTAGCTTAGGTAGTAGCAGGAAACTGAACAAACTGACGATAACCTTGGGTACTGGTTTGGTTTAGCTAAATCCTTGTCGCAGCCCGAGGTAATCAGGAGTTGACTGAATCTAGAGATCGCAGGCAAAACCTTGATTAATTTACATAAACACTGCCTGCGTGCTAACCGTGTTCTGTTTTATGCTGTCTTGGGCTTACGCCCATATCCTGAAGACAGAAGCCAGCCTTGTTTAGAGTTCAGTGTCAGTGTAATAGAGAGGTCAGTGCCCATCAGTGGAAGTAACTCAAACCTTTGCCAAAGTTTGGGATTTTGAATAGCAGGTATTTTTATGCCGTCATGCAAACTAACGGAGCAGTGACTGCATGGGGGAGGAAGGGGGCAAGTTTCAAAAGGTGATGTAATGGGTTAACTGATGCGTACATGATGCGAAACGCTCTGTTTTGTGGCCTCCATTGACTCACTGGATAGCAACATCAAGCAGGAAACAGGGCTAGCAGTGCAGATCTCGCTGTATGTTCTAAATCACATGGGAGGATTGTTAGGAAAGAAAAGGCGGAGCATGTTCAGTGTGAGCAGTAATGTGTAAATGTAAAATGGGAAAGCGCTGGGACAGCAGCTGTTGTGGTGGGAGGTGTGCTGCTCTGACACCAGTTATGGTGGGCCAGGCGCGAGGTGAAGATACAAACCTCACGTACCGTGTTGATGCATTAAGTCTGGAGTTTGGCAGATGTGATTGGTCAACTGTTTCTTTAATATGAACTGCACTTTGGTGAGAAGCCCTTGACTTACTGAACCAAACAAGTTTAAAAAGAAAAAGTATGTACGCTTCCTGTTTTATACTCTTCTCGCCTGGCTTTTCATGTAAGGTAGTTCGGTTAAGCCCTGGAAGCTACAGCTACCGCAGTGCAGTAAGGAAGAGCTTTACTGGGGGATGTTCTGGGACTTCCCTTTTCTTTGCAAGGAAGATACTCAGCCACTGCGGTGGTAAAAGCCACATTTAATTCCTTACTTCATTTGGTAATTCCACAAAACTAAACGCGAGACTGCGTGTACTTGGTTATTCTACCCGTTTAGAGCCTATCTATCTATCTATCTCAAACGGGGCGACAGCCTAACCAGAGGCACGCGCATGGTCCAGGGAGCTGCGCAGCACCTCACCGTGCCGCACCTTCACCCTGGGTAGGTTGTGTTGTGGCAATCATGGGCAGCAGCGCACTCACCGCACGGGTATGTGAACGCTTGACCTCAGCGATGCGTGGCATGGCTCAGATTAGAGTGATGACGCAGTGCTGTGGATTTTAAACTAAACATGCTCTTCCTATTTAAGCAGAATAAAGCCAAAAAGAAGAAAAAAGGGGTCGTGCCTGGAGGTGGGTTAAAGGCTACTATGAAAGATGACCTGGCCGATTATGGAGGATACGATGGAGAATATGTACAAGACTTTGAAGACTTCATGTGACATTTATCACCCCTTCTGTTGTCTTTCTGTTGCCCATAATCCCTTAAACATGTAGCACAACTTTTCTTCCTTTAAATTCTGCCAAATGCTACAATCAATCAGAATTGCAGTATCTGTGCTGGTGGTTTATCTCTTGCTGGGGCCGTGCTGCGGCACCGGACGTCCTGGTCTGGGGTTAGAAGGAAGACATTTAGAGCTGTGTAAATTGCAGTCAACGACCCCAAAATTCTGGTAATGGTAACTGTTGCTATTTGGTTTATAGTAACAGCCACTAAATTGGAAATGAATTTCAACACAGCCAAGTATCGTTACCAGCACAGTTCAGTGACATGGCCTTAACTGTACCTCCTCGAATGACTTGGTTGATGAACAAATGCAGTTTGCAGCAAGGGCATGGTGTGCACTTAGTATTACAATTGCTTTGTCTTAAGTTAGAGCTTGAGGTTTTCAGTGTATTGTGAAGGGGAACTGCTCACTTCAGCGTGAGGGTACTTCGGCTCGAGCTACCTGCCGCTTCAGAGCCCGGCATCTGTGCAGAACACGGGGTGGGTTGGGACGAGGGAAGAGTTGCTTATTGGTAAAAACGGACTTGGATCATGAGTATGAAGTTTAGTTTCCGTTCATCTAAATTTCTACTAATGCAGCTGTATGGGTTGGGTATTCTTTAACAGTTAATTGCCTGGTTTAAGTGTAAAAAAAGACAACTTCTTTTTGGTCTCTCATGGGTTGGGGCAGATCTTTCGTGACTCAGCCATTTTCTTTCATTTAAAAAAAACAAACTTGCTTAGCAAACTGCAACAGTTACTACAGTTGGGCAAATTGTTATGTTAACAATTATGACATCTGCAATGTTTTATAAAGCAACTAATTTAATAAAAATCACTATTGAGGACTTCACTACAGCTTCTTTGCACTAGTTCTTTTAGTATTTTCAGGAAGAATACCTGAAGTGGTAGAGTTGCAAAAGAGACGTGTGCTGGGTGTGGGTTACCAGCTCTAAGCTGCAGCTTAACAGCTGCTAGAGGCGCGGGATTTCCTCCCTGTAAAATCGCTGTTTCTTAGGCCGAGACTCTACAGGTGCTGATGGTAAGCAAAATACTTTAGGACATAATCCAAGCCGTTCCATGACAGACTTACTTGTTTCTGCGGCTGGAACTGCTGAGCCAAGTGCCTTGCACTTACCTTAAGAATATTCAGGGTGGTCCTCACCAGCACAAACACTTACTTATTTCATTCCTGCTGGCAGCTGCCGTTACCTCAGGCACTCCTGCGTTTACAGCTTGCGGTTTGCTCAGGTGCTTGTTCCCAGTGCAGCTGGGATACCTGTGTGCTTCCACAAGGCAGGCGTTCTTCCAGAGCCTTCCCCTTGTTAGTGGTCCTACATTTTTAAAGGATCATCGGGGATGGTAGTTCTCAGAAGGATAGCTCAAGGTTCTCCTTTCATGCCAGAAACTTTGAAGTTCAAGCTACAAGCTTGCTAACTGTTATTTAACTTTGACTAATCACAGCCAGCTCAGTCTAACTTGGTCTTAGGCCACTGACTAGAACTGGGATCTTAAGTCAGGTTCATAATCCTCCCTACAGGCAAGGGTTTAGTTATCACAGGAGCTGTGACTCGGACTGTGTACTCCCGTGTACAACGTCCAGCGCTGCCCTTGCAGGTGTGAGATGAATACTGCGCGAGGAAACGTTTGTCAGCTGCAGCAGTTGCTAGCATGGAAGTGTTCAGCAGCCAAAGGGAGAGTGCAAGCTATAAATCCAAGTTAGCATCACCTTGCTAATTAACTGGGTTGCTATGGCGATGCTATTTTTGCTAGGATAATGTTTAGCAATACTATGGTATCGTTGCTTAATTTTACTTAAAAGCTGTCTATGCTGCTGTGAGCACCCCCGGCTCTGTGGGCAGGAGGGAAGGTCTTTGGGTCAGCCAGACACTCTGCAGGCTGCGCTGCTTTGGGGGAGCGTACAGAATCCAAGCTGAAACCAGGTCTCTGCATGAAGCAGTGTCCAAGTCTTACCCCTCTCCCCAGTTAAATCAGAGCCAACCTCGTAACCTTGCCAAAATGTCTGACTGGCAGAAATGCTGTGGGTGCTGGCTCCTCACGGGCTGTCAGTACTGACTGGCTGCCTAAGTGGGGAAAGGAGTTAAAATTTAATAACTGTAAGAATACACTCGTACTTGGTTACTTCTCTTACTGCAAGAAAGTAGCAAATGAAGGATATGCTGTACATGGCTTTCCCTTTATCACTAGGCTAGAAAACACAACCAGGCCCATCGGACCGGAATGGAGGAACGCATTATCCTAGTGTCTGTCTGACACTTTCTCCTGCTTACTCCATTGTCACCGCACTGGGTGTCCCGCACATCCTCGTGCAGCCCCGTTCTTGGTTTGGGTACCGTCCCTCTGGCAAGCTGCCACCCGCACCCCGGATTTAAAGATCTGCTGGATCTTGGGTTCATCATCAGCTGTGCCAGTCTGTATTTTGTAAACAGTAAGATTTATTATACAAAACACAATTTTGGGTTAGCACAGCCTCAGCATTTTAAATATTTACAACCACCACCAGTTTTCTGAAGTAACTTCCGCTTGGCAGCATACCTTTTAAGCAGGTAATTGATAAAAACATCTGTTACAGAATCAGCACGAACCACGCACGGAGCGGTGGCACTGGTACTCGTCAGAGCCAGTCTCTGCTTCGCGGAGGCTGGATTCTAGTTCGACAACATGTCGTTAAGGCAGCAGCCAGTCTGCGCATCCTTCAGAAGCGTATTCACCACATCGTAGAACTTGTTATCGTAAGCCAACCTGTAGTACGTGTAGATATCTTCACAGTAAGCGAGCAGCTTCTTCAGATTTTTCAGGGCAGCATCAGTAGGTGGGTGCTGTTTGACTCTGAAAATAATTACATGTGTATTTGAAACAGGCTTTGCAGGCAATGATCACAAGACTATCTTGCTATAGACCTGTAAGAACTATACTTCTTAGAAAGAGGTTGTGCTCAGCATGGACGTTTGAATCTCTTGGTTGTTTATTTTGCTCTGATTCATTTTTAAAAAGATTTGATCTGACCAGCCCTAAGGCACCCTATTTATCCAGCTCAGTAAAAATGGCAGATCCAGCGCTAGTTCCACAATACGCTTGGGAAACTAAACAGATCTCGAGTCCCTGGGCTCTACGCTTTATCACATACAAGGTTTTAACACTCCTAAGACTTGCATGCTAGTATTGCTCCTCTAGAGTAGCCTGTGGAAAAGAAAGTTCCGATTTGACCATAGAGCCACTTACTTCTTAGCAATCTCCTCAAATATGCTAGGCTTCAGTGGTCTTTGTTGTTTGAATTCTTCCAAGTAAGTGAAGTCTCCCTTGGTNGCTTTATCACATACAAGGTTTTAACACTCCTAAGACTTGCATGCTAGTATTGCTCCTCTAGAGTAGCCTGTGGAAAAGAAAGTTCCGATTTGACCATAGAGCCACTTACTTCTTAGCAATCTCCTCAAATATGCTAGGCTTCAGTGGTCTTTGTTGTTTGAATTCTTCTAAGTAAGTGAAGTCTCCCTTGGTGATCACTTGTTGATACAGAACTTCAGCCCAGTCTGGAACAAACTCGTAAGCCTCAGCCACAATAGCTGCCTGCAGGGAGAACAGATGCTGGAATTACTGAGCAGGAAGAGTTTATTCTTGCGCAGAAACATTCCTATGCTTAGAATCCTTAAAATATCCTAGGTCTTCTGTTTGGCCCGCCCCTCGATGCTGTTCTTGAGAGCAGCAGCGTTAGAGAAATACATGGGTAACAAAATATGGCAAATAATCTTCTTTAACTCCTAAACAAGATATAGGGGGGCATGGCGGGGGGTGTCTGTTCTCTTTAAAAAGCCCTTTTTCTTACTTCCAAATTCCCAAAATGATGGATGCCAACGCAGTTTACATTTCAGGGCTCTAGGGTAGATTCACAGCAGCACGACAGCGCAAGCCAGCAAGGACTGCTGAAAGCACCCGTGCGCGCCAGGATCCGCAGCAACAGGATGGGTTAATAGTCACGTGGGAGAGCGGAGCCCTTCAGTACCTGCTGTTTAAAACTGTCATTTTCAGAAAAAATAGCAGGTGAGGAAGTCAGGCTTACCTGGTAGAATCTAGGCAAGGATACGATGGTGTCCGTGAGGCGCTGTCTGTTCAGGTTGATCAGCATAGTGCTCTGACCAGTGCTGAGGAAGTGCAGCTGGAGGGTTATCAGCTTTGTCAGCCGGCTGCAGCGCAAGGACTGGCGCACACAGGAGTCCTATTTAACACATCAAGGACAAAGGCAAGCATCTGAAGCACGTTTCTAGAGGAAAGCAGTAAATATTCCCAAGAGCAGCAATGAGCTCAGAGTCGTGCTGCAGTCTGAGCGTTGATCGTATTCCGTTAGTTTTAAATGAAGCTTCCCTCACCACAAATACGCCTTTTGTCATCATCATGCCAGTTCTTAAACGCCCTCTGTGGTGTTCTGGTCTAGCTAGTTAAGCTCCTGGTCACTCCTCTAAGACTGGGGAACCCGGCTGTAACCCTGGCTGTTACAGCCTGAGCAGGGAACAGCTTGCAGCTCCTGCATGCAGCAGTGTTACTGAGACTGCTGGGACACTGCACCGCTGACGGGGCAAGAGATTCCTCTGCTAGAGCAGCTTGCTTTGTCCGCCCCGTTCAGCTCACTCCTGTGCTCCCAGTGCTGTACAGAAGTCAGACAATTCCATCTCACTTTACCTTAGAATAACTTTCTGCAGCATCAATAAAGAGAGTCAGAGCTTTCATCAGCAGTTTCTTTAAATTTGCAACATCCTGAAGAGACTCCTCTGAAACGGGGAAAAAATGAAAACCCGATTATTTACAAAGGTGACAAAGTAAGTTACAAAAATACCTCGTGGTACCAAGTCTGTCCCTAGTGTTGTTTCAGAAAGCAACGAAAGACTAAAAAAAAAAAAAAAATTTCATATTTAGCAAGCGCAAAGAACAGTGATGCCTGTTCAGTTAATGGACCAAAACTATTGCTGGAACCTAGACAAGTGACCGAAGAAGTGAAAATAGATCCAAGTCATGCGTTTGGGGGAGACAGAAGCACCGACTGTTACCGGATAGCTTCGGAAAGCCTTTTGGCATAGCTTCTGTTTTAGCAGTTGTCGCAGTACTGGCTAACTGCTCCGCAGCGAGATCTCGGCACGCTGCACAGCATTCTCCCAGCTGCACAGAACTCACTAAGTTTAACATTAACAAGTTGTCTTGCACAGAAACCCCAACCCTTTATATAAAAACCACTGTGCCGCATCCATTAAAGTGAGGAAATCGCGCAGGTGTGCCCTTACCGCCTCCCACGCGTGGTACCACAGGGACATTACGCTACGGTAAGAGCCAAAAATCTCGACTCTTTCAAAGATACCAGAGCAGCCAGGTAAACTGTTAAGTAGGAGAAGACCCCAAGCGTGGCGAAGAGGAGCCTCCTTCCAAACAGTGGAAGCTTAGAGGCTGTTACCAGGACGACACAGGCAATCAAAGCTGCAGTTACCCCCCATGTCTTCCTTAACTTGCTCGTCTGTCTTGGTTTTGCAGTCTCCACTCACCCCATGGCTGAGACTCAATGAGTTTAAGCTGTATGCAAGCAGCAGCCTCGTGATTCTCTCCGATTTCTCGACACATACTGAAGCAAAGGGCGATCATGTTGTGCTTTTCACTGTCCCCTGGGCGACAACGCTTGATGTAATCCAGCAAGGCTGTCTTCAATGTCCCGCTCTGGTCAGAGAAAGGAATTTCAGATTAAGATTTGAAGAGCTCTTTTTAAATGCACATTTTGGTACCCACAAGCAAATCTGTTCCGGTACCATTCTCCAAAGTGATCACTCCACTCTTGGAGGTTTCTCCACACTATTTTAAAACGTAAGGGCAATATTATTCTTGGGCTTAATTATGTTATGTCAGGTAAGAAAATCCAGCACGTACGCATTTATTTATTTACGTACAAATGTCAAAACTGACATTTGTTCATGGCTTTACTTATGTTACAAGAAAGCTAGAGGTATTTATGATTTTTACAAACCCAGGAAACATTAATTGGAATTAAAACCAAAGCAGGACACGGAAACTCTAGGGGATATTCCCAAGCTTGAAGTTTCAACGCTGCTCTCGGTGCAGCACTGAACTAATTGGAACAACTTGTTAAACTAAAACCAGAATAAAACCCAGAATTATTTTATTACTATGAACTTCAGTAACGCTTCCTACACTCCAGTAATTAAAATCCCCACGTAATTGCCTCTTGTGGAAATACCAGTTCCCGACGTAGCCAGACAGTTCTCTGAAAGTTTCCTCCCCTTTACCCCCCGTCGCCTACCGGGTCTAATTTCTTTCTCATGAGCACTTCGAAGTAGTGCTTCTCGTGCAGCAGTTCAAATATGTAGGTCATCTCATTGTATCGGCCGATGCCAGTGAGAAGACGAACCTGTGGAAACAACAGTGTAAGTACGAAGCTCAAAGTAAAGCAGAAAAACCCTCCCTCTCAAAGCAGCTGGTGCCACGGCAGGGAGGAGCCTGTGCGAGGCCAGCGCCGCACTCGCTGATACTGCTGCCAGCACAGCGAGTTGCATTACGCAGACGGATATTCCCTTAGAGCCACGGAGGTTTTATTTTTAACCGAACCGACTGCATGTCTTTTACTGTGAGGTGAAAGGACTTAATTTTACCAAATAAAAATACGCAGTGAAGCTTTCACAGTAACACCGTTACACGGGCACGTCTCGGACTCCAGGAGCCCTTTCAAGGCAGGACTTAGAGACGCATGACAGCGCGGTAATACACACCGGCACGTTTCACCAGGAATCAAATTACTCCGACATTCCCATTCTGGTTTACCACGCTGCTGCCACCTCACCGTTCCACTGTCTCCACCTCTGTTTTTCCAGAGAAGTCTTCTAAGAGCTTCTGTGACATAAAATCATCACCCGCGCACATCAGACCCAACACCTGCTTTTAGCTTCTAGGGACCAGCCAGCCAGGGGTAAAAGACTGTACCGCCCGCCTACGCCCTGCTCACAAGAAAATTTATTTGCTAGAGTGTACGCAGAAACCTTTGTACAGCATCCGGATAAACACAGCACCAGAGACACGCACCATAAGCCCGTACTCTTCGTTAGGTGCCAAGTGTTCGTCTGTGAGAAGCCGTGCTGCTTGGAGGACTCTAGTGATTCCTTCCATGTGGCAAGTCAAACTGAAGCAATTATGGGCCAAAATCAGCAATTCTGTAACTGAAGAGCAGAAGAACGCAGGTATTTCAGTTAGTCAGCTGGGCAAGTTGATCATTACGCCTCTCCCAGAAGCCACGCCATCTCTGCAGAGGATACACAACCTTCCCAGGTACAAACGGCAGAAACCGATCACAAAGTTGAGCTATTATGGTTCTGTCCTATGCAATTTTCAGAGTAACAGTTTCTGTAACAGTACGCATTCAGTCTGGCTCCTCAGTCTGTGGGAAAGTCTGGGATTTTTGGATCACTTTCTAAAACGTTATTTTATTCCACATACAAAACCTCCAACCTCCTCCACTGAAAGCTGACTGACAAGCATGGAACACACCAGCACCCCGCTATTACATGCCAGCTCTGCATTTGAAAAAGGAAGGCCACAAGTTTTGCGCCTGGGTTTGAAAAACCGTTCATAAATTCCACACACTGAGTTAAACGTGCGTACTTTAGCACACTCCACTTTCCACGGCAGGCCTCATCTAACGCTGTCAAGCAATCACCACGCAGTGGAGTCCCAGACCTTCCTCGCAGCGCCACGCGGTTCACTTCAGAAGCGTCGTAGTGTTACATGAACTGGTGTATGACACGTTTTAAAACGCAGATTTTGAAGAGAACGCAGCTAATGTCATAAACTAGACAACGTCTTTTGAAACAAACCAGTAATACCTCTAGCCGTGGAAAGGTACTCTCGCAGAGACTCCCTTCAAAGAGAGGCAGAGCTCTCAGCACAATCTGGCAATCCCCAACATTGTTTCCTCAGAGTCTTTCACTTTAATCAGCCATACAAGAAAATACCAGTATCCGCCCTTATATTGCTTAACCAGACAAAGTAAGGGGTATGTTAAGATCTGACAACAGGACAAAAGTGTTAGGGATGTAAAGATTACATGGAACATGATATTTTTAATTACTTATTTTCCCACAAAGGTTCTCCAAATTCCCGGTATTACAGCTGGATTCTAATGGAACGCTTCGGCATTCACTCCAGCCACGCTTTTGCTTCTGCAGGCCACGGTCTAGAAGACGCTCCTTCCTCAGCACTCCGGGCAAAACAGCATCGCGAGTTCTGCCCACATTAACACTCACGAGGTAACTCACGCTAAAATCCTACCCGCATTCGTCTCCCTCAGAGATGAACCGGCCCCACTAAGTCCTTTCTAAAAGCAATCTAACCCAGCAGTCTGCCACTGCTCGTTAGCACTGGTAAAACGGTACCACAGTACTTTGGCTGTTTTTATAAATCTATGACAACATCTCCACGGTACCCAATGCTGCAAAGTGTAAAATGGACTTTAGTAACAAAAGATCTAGAAAGTTCGTTTAACAAATGGATAAAGAAAGCAATTTCTAATTGTGGTTAATACAAAGAAAGTGACAATACCCTCCTTCTGTAACATGTAACTACAGACGTTCGGGTAACTCACTCACTGCATTTCCCAGCTGCTGGCATAAAAAAAAAACCCACACCTGCATTTTGTTTGGAAACTAAACTGAAGCAACACTTAAGCAACATGCTTATTTACTGTGCATGTACTCAGATCCGTAATGCCGAATTGGACATCAGTAACAGATGCTTCCGTCAGCACTGCTTTTATCCTTCGTGATGTGATTTTAATCCGAGTAATGCCACGTTTAGTAATGCACCAGTTACATCAAGTATTATTTGCCATTTACTTACTGCATGACAGTTCCCCACGTGGTATAGAGGAAATTTTATCCAGTAACTTCATGCCAACCAGTGTGTGATCCTGGCACAGCCTAGCAAGCTGTAGGAATGCCTGACTCTCAGCTGCAGGGTTCGAAACATGTTTCTGTCCTGCGTCCACACAGAGAGAGAGCGATGTCACAAGCGCCAATTGCTCGGGAGAGATTAGCTACGTTAACAGAAAAAACCGCCAACAAACCAACGTAACTTCATCCAGACTGACCTAGGACTTGGAACTACAATTGTAAAGACACTTTCGATCTTATTGCTTAAACGTAAGAATCGTATACTACTTCTCTGTCAGTCCAGCGCAACGAAATCCTACTGAGCAATTGTACTGCTACTGTGATTACACCTAGAACTGCAGAAATCCAGTAGGCTGCTGCTGCTCCTCTTCCTTACACAACACAATCCTAACCCACCCCTTGCAGTGGCTTAGCTCTTCCACGAACCAGTCCGACTCACGAACTCAACAGAAAACTCTTCTTTTCCGGATTCGTTTTCTGCTGGGTTGGTAAGTTGACTCTTCTGAAGGAAGCGCACCAATTCCGCCAAGCTAACCAAGCGAGCTGGCACGAGGGAGCAGCAAGAGTGAGGGCCAGCAGTGTGGAAGACAGCAGGAGCAGACAGCACACCTGGACTCAAGAGTCTCCATCCAATGTTTCTCATTGTTTCTCATGGAACTTTGCTGTTAATATTGCAGCAAAGTAGAAGTTACTCAAATAGAAAAGCCCCCTAGATAAATTCCTGCTGCTTTAGGGAACATCCTTCATTTCACAAAGTCAAAAAAAAAAAAGAGGAATATCTTTTGGAATATCTTTTGGCCATGCTTTACACAAAGAAACGAACGTGAGTCTTCCCAAGGGAAATGACATGGGCTGCAAAGATCATGATTAAAAAACCCGAACGACCATTTTTTTTAAAAATCATTAAATTTACATCCATAAAAAAAAAATCTTAACTACTGCAACACCACAATGGACACAAAAGTAAAAATAGACATTTGTATAAAACCTAACACAAGGTCTACAAACCCTATACAAGAGCTGCCCAAACATTACTGACTAATTAGCACTCAAATATCTCAAGAGCAAGGACTGTTTTTCAGATGCACAAATACCACACTTAGAAACCAAAAACGCTAAAATACAAGATCAGGCCTCTTGACTACCTTTCCCTTCTGCAGACGCCAACAATTCCTGCATGATTTCTTCAGCCACTAGTTCTGCCACAGTTTCAGGCTGGAGATCCTGTGAGGTGACGAATGCCTGAGCTTTCCTGCATCTGTCCGGCTGACGGGACGACAGAATTGCTTGAAGCACTTTTTCAGGGTCGAGGGCTGACATGTCATTGTAGGAGCAGTTCAATTCCTAACAAATACACATACACTTAGAAGATTCCACACAGTAAGAATTCCAGTCCAGAACACATACTGACCTGCAGTGCAGCTTCTTAATGATGAGCTGATGCAAGAGGGGGGTGCTGGAGTAGCACACAAAACTCAGATTCCAAAAATGCAACCATAACCTGCCCTTACATCAGTTATTAGTGCCTTCATTCGCATACCTTCAGTATTAACGTTCTCCACATCAGGATGGCATGGAAGTACTTTGTATTTGACGTTTAATACTCACAGAGCTGTTGCCATGGACAGAGATGCTTTCCTGAACCAAATATAAACCTTAACTCTTAAAGTACCTACAAGAAAGACAGGAATATTTCCTCCCAAGTAAAGAATTTTGTGTTACTGCGTAAAAAAAAAAAAACCCAACAAAACTTACTGCGTAAGTTTTACTTAGGGGGTTCCTTCTCCTCCTTCCTACGTACCACAAGCTCTCGATGAAAAAGGTATNCCACATCAGGATGGCATGGAAGTACTTTGTATTTGACGTTTAATACTCACAGAGCTGTTGCCATGGACAGAGATGCTTTCCTGAACCAAATATAAACCTTAACTCTTAAAGTACCTACAAGAAAGACAGGAATATTTCCTCCCAAGTAAAGAATTTTGTGTTACTGTGTAAGTTTTACTTAGGGGGTTCCTTCTCCTCTTCCCTACGTACCACAAGCTCTCGATGAAAAAGGTACACTAGTTTTAACATTTGCTACATTCGGAAGAGGAGCTGGAGAGGCTCTGCAAATACTCTGCTGTAACACGTTGCAACTTTACAAATTAATCGAAAAGTGTACCTCATAAACACAGCGATCGACTCAATTCAAAAGCATGGCCATGCAGCTTCAGGCTCGATGTGCATGGGCGGTATGCGAGGGAACAAGCCAGTCACATGACACTTCTTAGTGGCTCAAACCTAAAGCACTCACTCTGAATATTCGAGGCATGAAAAATTCCATAGGAAAATCTAAGAACCTCTGTGATAAAGACGACACTAGTATTTTCAGCACACACGCTGCTGGTTTTGTTCAGAAAAAACTAATGCTATGTTCCAAAAATACCGACCAAACACCATGGAAAGGGGTTCTGGACCCTGAAAGAAGCGTTCAGCAGCACGCTCTGGGGAAGGAGCAGAGGCGAGCTGCTGGCAACCATAAGGTCAAGGAGCAGAGAGTCAGCAAACACTCTGCTACTTCTATCACTGTCTGGGTCAAACCACTTGGAACTCATTAGCCACCCCTCTGAGCAGCCTCTGGGCAAGGAGCTGCCACTGTGCGGAGCCCGCAGAGCACCTCTGTGCCAAAACTTCTAAGGCAGCTGCTATCTCTGTCTGCTTCCGGGTCGGTGTTGATTACGAAGGTATCCCACAACAAAGGCCTAAAGCAAAGTGCTAGATGAACAACTTACGCTTCAAAGATTATAAAAAAGGCACATCAAAAGGACACAGGCTGAAATGTGGCTTAGTGGAGTCAGGGGTAGGGGCTTGGGGAGTCTGGGAGCTGAGTTCGTTGCAACACTTCATGCCCAGGAAGCACCTGGCCGTTTTTCCACACAAAGGCTTTGTAATTTCACCTTCTGAAGCTTGTTTCAGGCACCCGATGAATACTTTTCACTGCTCTTTATCCTCCTTTCCTCCACAAACTTCCACAGCTTGTTTCTTCAACAATGTTACCAGACACATACCTTAGAAAGTTCATATAAACAGAGAACCTGTCTGCAGTAGTTTCTTCCATGGACACATTCATCTATGAGAGCTTTCAGACTGGTAACAACCGGATCATCTGGAGATGGAGCCACAATGTGTGTCCAGTCTTCTAAGCTTGATGCTGAAAACAATAATACTATGAATTCGTTTCTCATGAAGACAGGTAACACCAACAAGCCTTATACTTGGAGCAAGACTCCAGAAATCCGTAGCAAATACATAATACTTTCTTAGTCTTTGAAAACTGAACTCTTGGTACCTGTGATTTTTTTTAAATTTCAAGTTTTAGGATACAAACAATATGACACAACACAAATGAGCCAAAATATCCATAATAATATCTCAGATGTAAAATTCATAAGTGTAAGAGAGCGTAAGGGCTCAGCAGTCTTTCCAACGGCTTAGGCTTCATTGATTCCTTTCTATTCCTATTACGCTTTATATGTGGAGAGTAATGTTCCATCTGCAGCTTTCTCATTCAGGCTTCAGAAATATGCACAGAGCACTTTATATATAAACATTATCAGCCTTAGCCTTGCTATTAATAAGAAACACTAAACCCTTTGTAATGTACAAAGAACTCAGAAAAAATACATTAATTAAAGCATTTCCATGTTTCAGCTCCAGAAGCACACTCAAGATTTACTAGAGTGTGTATTTCAAAAGCAGGAACATCAGATGCAGTTCAGTGCTACTTCAATGGAACAGAATTGTGAACTATAACAAACGAACGGTTAAGAGACTATAGAAACTGCATACAGAAGCATCCTGCCTCAAGCACATGCAAGCCATGTATATTATAAGGCTTCAGATTCCTTTCAGTAGAGGATCTGTGAATGAAGCAGATAAGCCACTGTCATGAAGACCTTATTAAGACTGTAACAAAAGAGGAAGAATCCAGCAGAAGCCCAAGAACCGTATTAACTGGCGGTTCGTGTTACTTACTGCTTGGGACTCTGCTTTGCTGAGATGCACCGCTTTCAGATGTCTTCTCTCTTGCTACAAGGAGAGTCTGAATATCTGTGTGCAATTTGTCTAGGTCAGTCTCCCCTGAAGCCAGAGCTCTGCAATGCAATACCAGCGAAACATCTCTGTTGTAGAAATGGAAATGCTGACAAACACGGCTGGCTTCATGCACACTTCCTTCATCAAGAAGGTATCCGATCAGAAACTTGAGTGATTCCTCCTCATCGTTAGTCAAGGTCTGTTGAGACTCTCTGGATGCAAGACCCTCTAGTTTTAAGTACTTTGGTGTGTTCAGAGCAGGTAGCTTTGAAAAAGAAAACTCCTTAGCTAAGTTATCAAAGGTAAGATCCCTGTTTGCTACAACATGGGAGGAAAACCTCGACTCGCCTGACCCCTCATCTGTGGATAATGTTTGTTGTGCGATGCGACAAATCCAGATCTGCTTCTCTATTTCTTCTAATTTGTGCAGTGACACCGAGTCATTCTTGGCTAGCCAATGGCCAGCCAGGGTAAGCAACAAATGTCTCTCCATAATGCTGTTTATCTTCTCCTGAGCTAAAGATTCGAATACTGTGTTTGCCTGATTCAAAAAAAAATCAGATGCAGCTTTGCTGGAGACTGAATTGTTCACGAAGTTGTCATTACATTTTTTCCAGAATTCAATTCTCGTCTGGTTTTGATGCCACCGTCCAGTGTCTCTTAAACGATGTAGATCTCTTAGAACCTGCAAAATTCACAGAGGTTTTAAACAACTATCTTTTGAAAACAGAAAAATCACACTGGATGCTCAAAATACTGAAAAACTGAATTTAGATTAAGGGTCCCAATATGCAACAAATCCATCTATTTTTCTCACCAAATAAGACTGATTGTACAGCAAGTAAAAACAGTAAGAGACTAAGGAAAGCTACGCTGTCTTTCTTAGCTCAGCCCTTATAGTCAACTTGTTTGGTGTACTCGCATTTAAAGTAAAAAGCGATTTGAAGAAAAATTTTTGTTCCAGGAAGACTGAGAAGTAACATTCTCAACAGTGCCCGTAATAGGAGTATGACAAGGTGAATATCGTTATTAACTATACTGTACCTCTTGGGTAACTACGTCGTCCACGGGCAATTCTGCTAGCGCTGCTACCTCCCGAGCCAGTGAGAACATCCCTTTCTCTTGTAGCTTCTCCAGAATTGATCTGCACTCACTCTGAAATGTCTCCATATTGTAAATGGTTAGGATGGAGCGATTAATTGATATGGAGGAATCCTTCAGGGTCTCACTGAGTGCACACAGTTTCTTCATGTAAGGGCCTGTTTTAAAAGAGGAGGAACAATTAAAGGTAGCTGATTTTTACCTCTGAGGAAATTCTGCTGCTTCTTTCAGCATGTAAGCCTGCCAGAGAAGGAGCACAGATTTTACACTCTAAAACATTTGTGGGACTGAAAATAAGCTCTAAACCCCAAACTACAGTACTTGTGTAGATATTCTGTGCACTCCTCATCAGCGTTTGCATGTAATCATTCTCCTAAACACTTACACACACAACTACGTTTTCACCACTGCAATTCACCATAAGGACCAACTCTGGTTATATGGATTCTTATACAAAACCAAAACAGTACGAATACACTTAAAGTAAACATTTTCAGTCACTCCAAAACATTGCACGTGGCCTTCAGATTAAAGCAGTAATATCACCTAACACAGGAAGCTGTACTTACCATCGAGCAGAAGATTATCTGCTGCAGCAAACAGCTGCAAGAGCTTTCCTAATTCATACTCCGTCCTACATTGCTGCAGCATCAATTCAAGAAGAAACAATACTTGTGATTCCAACCATTGCACAGGTAATTCTGAAGCTGCTGGTTCACCTTCCGTTTTAAGCTGTGTAGATAAAGATTTTTAATTGTTGGGGAGGTTTTTTTGCAAATATGTTCTGCATTTTGATGGGAATTGCACTGGAAATGGAAGGTGTACCAGAGCTACCTCCTCCTTTAAGAAACAATGAACTGCCATTCCCAAGGGGGCACTGATCCATCACTGAGGAATGTCTGACTTTGATCTGGAAGTGGTCAATTTTATGGCAGGGTGACCACCAATTACTCTTGATAATCATGGAAGAGACAAAAGATGCAAGAAGGATCAGAAACGGATAGATAAAATAAATAGCTAGATTAATAGCCCCTGTCCTACTGCTGTACAGTTCGTAAGCACGACCACTATGTGGGTGGCACAAAGGAAACTGTTGGAGCCTTAGCCTGAACCGCAGGAAGGAAAACCACTGACCACGTGGAATGTTAGTTACCAAGATATCCAGGGAACTAGAAAATTGTGATGGAAAGGGAAGAACTGGAATAATTTGTGAAAACATCTGTATGTGACAAACAAGGAACACTGCATGAAAACACTACAGTCCTCTTAAAACCAACTGCTAAATCAGTGTTTTAACTGAAGAGTGTAATTCAGTTTACTGAGTCATTTTCAAAGAAAAGTCTATGCAACTACCAAAACTAAAGCAGTATCACTGACTGCTTCAGAAACTTTGAAACATACTCAAAAAAACTGTCTTTCTTAAATACATACTCCCTGTAAGTCACTGTTTTATCAGCTCAGTATTGACTCGCCCTGGTCAATACAGAATAGGGAATATCCCACACTTCATCACCACAAAGAATTCAGTTGACCAACGGTGGTCCTACTTGAGCCATGCCAACCTTCAGCAGTAACCTGCTCCCTCCCACAAGGAGGATGACATTGTATTTCAATCTGCCTGTATCAACTTAAAACAAAACGGTTTAGAAAAACGCATTGCGGGTTTTGAATTGTCAGAAACATTCTTCTGTCAGCTGCCAGCAATAAAAAAAAAATCTGCCAAAACCTATGGCTTCACATATCAGCTCCTAGATCATTCGAAGCATACCCTTTTCATCATTTTAAAATATGACAATAGATGTCTATCACATTCTAATAAGGGAAGACCTAGGCAAAGACATTTAGAGAAAATTAATTTGCTTACTTTTGTGAGACTTTCCTGAAACTCATCCAGTCTGGTTTTAGCTTCACTGTATTTTTTACAGTTCATACACAGTTCGTACATCTCCAGTACATACAGTAATGGTGAATCCTTTAAGACACAAAAATAGATTATAATTCTTTCCTAACAATAACTCAATAAATGCAGAACTTGTCTTCCTCAGTACCGGAACAATAAAGTTCTCGTTTATTAAAACTGCATGCAAGGTCATCGATATGATATGCAAAATGGTAACAGTTGGAAGGACTTCCATTCAAAGATCTTCTTACTTGACCGGGATTTTCAGTGGGTTACACCCAGGTTAAACAGGCCACAAATGGCAAGACAGAAGGGGAATCTATAGGCCATCTCCTCTCCAAGACGGTTTGAGATACACTCAAGTATACCACTAAAAAGACATTATCTTACCTTTAAAAAGAGCTGGAAGCCATTTAGAAGTGTTCTACTTTTTTGCTTTCTTAAAAAGACTCTCCAGATAACAGCTAGGTCATGAAGATCCCATTCGTGATTTTCTGCCGAGCTTTGAATATGGTTTGTTGCTTCAGCTCTGGTAGTATCATCCACAGTGGTAATTATCCAAACACAGAGACAATGAATAATGTTTGCATCCTGTCAAGTGACAAAAGTGATGGTTTTATAATAACCAGAGACAAACATCACCTCATTGTATCACTTGGCCAAACGTGTCGCGCTATTCACAATGCCTACAAAAACTCAGAAAAAACTTGATGAGTGCAATGTAGACATCTACCATTTAACATAATTGTGCATGACTGTCACTTTTTAATCACTTTTTCCTCTAAAAGATAAACTAAATTCAGCAATACTCACTTGGAAACATGCTGCTAGAACACTCAGAATGGGAGCGTGCTCTCTCAAGCCTTCAGTCAAAAGGTAACATGAAGGGTTGGTGTTCCCCTGACATTGAAAAAGGATTTGAAAGAGACTATCTGCACACTTGCTGTTGAACACACTGGCAGCACCGTTTTCAGGACTCCCGGTATCAGGACACAAAAATGGTAACTTCTCCAACGCCAACATCAAGTGATCTTGTAAAACTGGAGTGAAATCTTGAAGGATAGAAATGACCTAGGAAAACAGAACCAAAAGCACCTACACAGAGCGAGATCCAAAGAGAACGAGGGGGGGAGAAGGACTGAAGCATAAAATACACAGAAAAGACAAATAAAACATTCTTCAAATTTGATTTTTTAGAAGATATTTGGAGACCTAGAGAGGAAAGTGTTCTGTACGTGTGAATTATTCTAATAAAACATTGAAGCTCATTGTTTTACGTGAAGCTAAAATGCCTCCTAGAGACACTCGTTTTTGTCATCTCTCATACTGCTAAGGGCGTATCATGAAAAGTGTCTAGTTAGTTGCTGTTGTGCAGTTATGTATTTTTCTTTTCAAGACAACAACGAAGAGATCCAAGTTAAAATCCTAGGCCTGCTAAGTACCATCTTACCTGAAATTTTTCAGTTAGCTTCCTCGCATTACTTTTCCCAAACTGCTTTGAATTTTTACATATTGGTAATATTTTATAAAATTTTAAAATTACATTCAAAACCAAAAAATGGGAAGATTTGGATTCTCAAAAGCTTAAGTACCTTTACACAAAAATCAATGTAAGTTTTGAAAGGAAAGATGAGTGGCTTTATTAAAACTTACATTGAACATAAGGGGACTCTCCAATAAAAAAACGCAGTAACTAAATGATTTTAAATTAAACTTACAAACAGTATGAGTATGGCATAATTCTAACTAAATTCAAAATGAAAATTAAGCCCCTTCTTGGCAAATTCTTTTGTGTCCAATTCGCTTCAAAGAGAGACTCAAATCACTCCTCTCTGAAAATTGTTTTCTCCAGTACTGATTAATAACATCACCTAGGATTTTTCCAACAGGGAATGTCTTTCCTAATCTCCTTTAATAGTTGGCTTTCATGCTCTTAGAAGCGTATCATTATATCTGCTGAACACTCAGCACCCTCTGGAGTAATTTCCTCTCTCTTGCTTTAGCTTTTCACACACCAAGAGGGAAAGAAAAGTAGAAAAGCTAGGAAATCTGTCTGTAAGAGAAGGGCTGTCATAATCAAGAGGATATTGAGCATCCTGAGACAACTTCTAACTCCCTGGAAACTGATGAGGCTTCAATTTTATGTTGTCTCTACAATGTAATATTGTCTTGTGAAAATAATCTATTTTTTCCTTCTTCCCCCCCCCTTTTTTTTTTTTTGAACATCACAGATGAAAAACATTCTTGATAAACTCTATCTTCATTTAAACTCATACACAGATAGCTTACCTCGTCTGTCTGGTAGCTGTACAGCTGTGTTTGGATGATGAACTGCAACCAGTCATTGGATTTGGCACATTCCTTTAGGTAAGATGTACTCAGTCGAATATTATGGAGTTTACAGAACTGCATTACCAAAGACCACTGCCTTCTAGAGTCACTAGACATCCTGCATGGAATTTAAAGAGCTTCAGCTGTAATAAACTGGTATTTATACCAGCTGTTACCAATGTATAAACTCATCACGTGGCCTGAGATCCACTGCCTGCAAACGGCAACATCAGCACTTCCACTGACTTCACTACGGATTAGGTCACATTCCACTGTGGGAGCTCCCATACTGCACCCTGCGGACGCTCCCACCCACCCACCAAGGCAGGTACATGGTCCTATATTGAAAATGCAGGCTTTGAAAATAAGTCAACATCTTCACTTCTAGGTGTGCTGCAAGAACTCTGTGGAACAGTGACTCTAACGTGCTGACTGCTCTTCCTTATTCTTGCCAACACACACTGATTACCTCTGCTAATTGTAATACCGAGACTATTCTAAATTCAAATAGCGTTGTTCAAGTTTCCTGCAATGAAACACACACGGATCTCTTTAATATCACCTGAATACACAAATGGTAAAATTCAGTGCTTAATCGCAATTTGCCAGCATAATCCTTACATCATGTTCTACTCACTTCTTTATTCCTTGATGCTCAACTGTATCCCAAAAGGCTTCTTCTAAGGAGGTAAGAACTTCTGCTGCTGCTGCTTTTTCACCATCAGCCAATTTTGTTAACTTTTCAACTGTTTAAAAGAACACATTACTATTGCTGAGGTGCTATTTAGGATCAGAGTTAAGGGTACTATTTTCAAAACTACCAGTAGTTTCCCAGTTGGGACAAAAAGACACCTGTGGACCTATAGTTAGAAATTCAGCTGTCTGGAGTTATTCCCAGGATAAATTTAATTTCCTTACAGCTTTGAACATCTGATTTCACTGCAGCTGTAAGACAGTTTTCAAGTACGAAAGAGAAGAGAGGTTTGGTAATGTCCCTTTGTTTAATCCTCTAGTTGTATTATTACATTAGGCTGAACCTTACTAAATATTACACTGAGCCTTAGGCAGCTGTTCAACAGCATCTGTTAGATACTCCTGCAGTTCTGGCTACACGTCATATTACAGTCTTCCTGTCTTATTTGGCATGCCAAGTTCAAAATGCACCTTCCAAATTAGTAAGAAGCAGGAATGAAAGAAGTGCAAAATTCTTAACTCCGCAAAGGACAGGATGCTTTTACTGCATTCCTGAGAAGTTAGGCACCATCTTTCAATCCATCTCTGCTTCTTTTCCCAATAAATACATAGTACCCTATTTTAAAAAACAAGAAAAGACACCTTTACCCAAAGATTCTCTTATTCGATGGTGCTGAGATTCTTCATTTCTGGTTCTGTAACTGAAAATTATGTTTGCAACTTTAATATCGACCCTGAGTTTGAGGCTGTCGAGACCGAGCAATTCTAGAAAACACACACAGGCTGCTCCTACTGAAGGTACACTGAAGAAAGAAACAGCTAAAATATAGGCTTCATTTCCTGCTTGCTGAATCCTGAAACAAAATGAACACCAGTTAACGCACACAATTTTTAACATGTTTTCAAACACAAATACTCCCCACGTAAACACGTACCTACAAGGCTTACTAAACTCACAGGCTTTATTAGCATGAAAGGTATTTACAAACCAAAAGGTTCATACTGATAAAATACACAGGTATGAGAACAAAGCCTCACACACTGTAAGCACAGAGTTTGCAATTTAACAAAGCTAAAGCCAAAGCATTGGATATTGTAATTAATAAAAAACACCTGTCAGTAGTTTTAGTGCAAAAAGTCCTATTGCAGAGTTTACAACCCGAGCACTGCAGCATCAAGAACCAGAACCTGAACCTGATCTGCAGAGCGCACGAAGTGAAAAAGCTACCCTAAAGGCTTCTGCGGTGGCGGTTCATTGGTTATCTGAAATTTTGCCAAAGTAGTAACTGAAAAAATCAAGCAATCTTGACCATCTTTTAAACTATCAAGTCCTTCAGTCTACATTAAGGTATGCTTTCCTTTTTGCCCAAATCTTAGGTGTTTGCACAAGAGAAACTGATTAGTATAAAAATGATGAAAAGAAACAAATAGTGACTAACACACAAACGAGACAGTCTAGAAACAAACAGTGATTTGTTCTGATGCATTCCTGCCGATTTTGAATATATTTGAAGTAAATTTAATATATTCAAGCAAGATACATAGTTTGACTGTACCCTTTTGAACAGATGATTTTGAAGCTTCGGCCAGAAAACTGAATTCCCCCAATCTCCACTACATTATTTGTCTNGTCCTTCAGTCTACATTAAGGTATGCTTTCCTTTTTGCCCAAATCTTAGGTGTTTGCACAAGAGAAACTGATTAGTATAAAAATGATGAAAAGAAACAAATAGTGACTAACACACAAACGAGACAGTCTAGAAACAAACAGTGATTTGTTCTGATGCATTCCTGCCGATTTTGAATATATTTGAAGTAAATTTAATATATTCAAGCAAGATACATAGTTTGACTGTACCCTTTTGAACAGATGATTTTGAAGCTTCAGCCAGAAAATTTAATTCCCCCAATCTCCACTACATTATTTGTCGATTAATTTAACTAAAGAAGCGTCATCCTTAGGAAACGTTAAAGAAAAGGGGCACCTTTTTTGCAAAGTGATCCAGAGACTCAGGTCCCTAGAAGAAAAGCCTACCTGGGTTTGATATGAGTGGAACAGTTTTCATTCCTTGCTTTCATTGTGCACATTTTATTTCGGTCATTCAAAACAAAGCTCACCTTTTAGGTGATATTTTATTTCTATCCTACTTAATGCTAGATTCCTAGCACACCTAAAATTGCGAGTGAGGCACTGCACACCGCTCGTTTGCTGTTGGAGAGGATTAATGCTACTCCATGTGCTAGATTGTTCAAAAGAGCTATCCAACTGTCATTTTTGAGAAGACTTACAACTGTTTGGGGGACTTGCTCTTTACTAACTGCTGGACCAAAAATGTACCAAAAGCAAATGACGGACGCCCATGGTGCAAATAGTACAAAAAATCCAGTCGTTCCATTACAGCGTATTTGTTCACCAGTTCAGGGGATGAAAAATGAGGAAAGTCACTTGATGCATCTAGAAAGAATATCATCATTTTTATGAGCTGATACACAGTTGAATTAAACATAGAAAATGACTTTCAGTACAAAACACGAGATGACAATCAAAGACATCTCCTTTTGTTCTGACTCAAACCCCAGCATACCCAAACCCCACTGAAATTCCACTTCTCGTGGCATAATCTGAACTCTAGATCACTTCTTAGGCCCTCAACTTGCTTTCAAAGGAAATACTGCTTTTCTATCTCGTAATACATTTAGAAAAAAAATCTGTCTGTGAAGAGCTTAATGGAAAAAGGTAACTTATCTAGGATTTAGTTTCAAAGCAAAATTTTTGTAAATTACACTGGGGTTTTTGGTAAAAGAAGTGGCCTTTTGAACAAGTTTATCTGCCACATCGTTCCACTGGAAGGTATTTTATCCTAGATGCTCAGGCTAAAAAAGCATACAAAACTTGAAAGTAACATACCTGATACAGCAAGAGTATTTGTTGACTGCCAGCCAAATAACTTAGTGGGATCAAAGGGCACTAATGACTGAAAGATTAGAAACAAAATATATTGAGACAGCTTAAGATCTTCACATCAGACCAGACCACAGAACATTTTAGGGAGCTATAGCAGCAGTCAGGAACAGCCCGTGCTGCTCCCAAGCAGTGACGTTTCTTGTGCAGTTCTCTCTCAAAGGCACATACTCATCTGCTCCGTAGGATCAGAATGCAAACAAGTGCAAGGGAAGGCTTAGACTTTGGTCTAAGAAAACAGGGAAAGAACACGCTTAAGTATTTTGCTACACTGTGATCTTAGGAAAGTTAACGCTTTCCTAATAACAAATAATTCGTAGTGTTTCTTCCAACTTTCAGTTTATCTCATACCACAGAGCTGAAGTAAAGGCATTTGCCCAGAAATGGGCCGTGACATTCCATGAGAAACTATCCTTTAATTCTAACTTTAAGATTTCCCTTAGACAATTACAAACATTTTAATTTTTGTAATACTCAACAACCTGCCCACTGAACACTGCAAGAATATCCCTCTCTGACATTCCAGTTCTGCCACACACAACCTCTGCTGAAGTTAAACACTGGAGACGTCTTTACATGTCTGGGAGGGGCGGAGTGAAGCCAGACTCACAATAGTTAGATATCAGTTTAAAAAACTGTTCAGAATAAAGTTATAAACTTCGGCTCCAAATTAAGGATTCCAAGAAAACAACATACAGTCCCCATCCTCCAGGCTTTAGCTGAAAACAAGCTTCCCTACTTTTGTTCTGCCAAAAACCACTACCAAGAAGCATTTTGTGTACCTGAACAAGATGGTAAAGAGAGATGTCAGGTGGCAAAATTCCATGAGAAGTATACGGGGGAAAGAGAGCAGCTTTGAGTTTGGGGTAAGGAGTCAATGCCATTTTTAAGAGCTGTGGATCAACTTTCTTTAGAGGATTTTCCATATCTTCATTCTGAAGAACCTGCATTGCAAAGAAGCAAAATTATTTCATTAGGAAGAAGAAACTGCATTTAGGTAACAAGAAAACAAACTCTGAATGCGCCAAACAAACTACCTCATGGGAATTTGACATACCGTGACAACAGAAAAAGTATCATTTTTTCCTGGAAATTCCTTTTAAGTTATATTAGACATATCTTCAACAATATTTGGTGGTTTAGGTTACTGTGCTATGTATCAAGAAGCTATCTGATTAATAAATTCTGTTCCAACATGTGGTTCACGGAGCATTTTTCTTTTGAAAGTATGATCATTTATAATGTGCTGCTTGATCTCTATAGCACAACGCAACTGGCTAACGCAATGTAACCAGTAAGCTGAAGTTTTTGATGTGTCCAGGTTTTCAAATGCCTTTAAAAACAAAAATATGGAGGCTGGGTAACACCTGTACAGATCCATGCAGAAGAGCAGCCCAGTTACCCATTGCTTCATTTACTTAAAAACTACAGGTGACTACAAAAGGCGATAGCTGTCTAGCACATACAGGCACACCATTTTAAAAGTTTATTGAAAATATTTTTCCAAACTAGAACTATTCGCGGAACACAAGTGTCTATAAACACTCTCAGCCGTAACAGAGATGAAGGAGTTAAAGACTCCAACTCACAGCCACTGTGCCTTCCTATTTCCAAACCACGAAACCTTGAACCGCTCTAGTCACTTCATGTGGTCAACTAACACTGAAACACGGAATGCCAAAACCAGATTTTCATATGAGAAGAAATTACATGATGGCATTAGTATATTTCTTTTTATTAACATATTCCTTTGAGTTTTCAACACCATGTGAGAACTTCTCCAAAAGCTTAGCAGTGACTTGTGGCACACCATACCTGATCAATTCCTCCAGGTGCATACATTGTAGTAGCAAGTGCTAATAGTGTACGTCCTTCCAGTAGCATGCTACTCACACTGGCTTGATTACTAGGAATCAAGATCTGAGCATTTGCTAGACTAGCCTGAAAAATCACCTTTGGATCTTAAAAAAAAAAAAAAAGAGGAAAAAAAAGAGTGAGATTTAATTTCATGCAAAACCAGTATCATGCATTAAAACTATTCTATGACTATGAAAAATGCTGAATTGTCTATTTTTTGTTGTTAATAGTGATTTTTCTCAATTTACTTACAAATAACAGATAAGCCGTTCTGAATTTTACCAAGCTTTCCCCGATTTCAAGCCACAGTTTTACCTACACAGATTCATTTGGTTCAGTCCCACAGTTTAGCATTGCATTTGTTCAATTCTTTATCCTACACTGATCCCACTTTCTGAAAAAGTTTCACGTGGGCTTATTTTTATCATTTGTTAATGTGTCGCTCTTCAAAAGATGAAATGTTTTTAAAAAAAGTGAAATGAGTTAAGGGCACAAAGTCTACTGTTTCTCAATGACAGTAACAAAAAACCCCAAACACATAATCCAAGGGGCAGAGCAGTCAAAAGGCACCACAAGAACTGGGAGAAGCTTTCGTTTTCATAGAATATGCATTTTCTCATCAATTCTCCTTCTCTTCACCCTGTTGGGAATATAGTCAAATTGGAGGTAATGATGGTCTACCACAAAATACTTCTCACATATCTACGGCCTCGAAATCTTTACGTAGATCTTAAGTAGGAATTACAGTCCACATTCTAGAGATGAGGAACCGATGCACAAGTAAATGATTTGCCGTGGTCAAAAAAAAGTTCGCAGCAGAGCAGAGAATTAAACTCAGCTGTGCCAAATACTCAGCCAGCAGCAGAAACATCGGACCACCTCTTGAGCGAGGCCAGACTCCTACCTCGTGGATTACTGGCAACCCCTCGACACTGCACAAGAAATTCAAACCAGGGATGTGCTTCATGCAATTCCTTGTTATCCAAAATAGGGCAATTTGAAGGAGATAAACTGGAAATAAGAAGAGTAACAGCACAGTGAAAATACTGTATAGTAACCATTCTCTGCCCCAATATAACGCTGCATTAAAAACCAGGGGCATCTGACTTGGTGTTACAGTGACTTATCTCATCCACATTCTTACGACAGAGTCAAATCACATCACCCTTCTCTACACGACGTACAGCTTTAGCTGATACGGCATCTCTGACAGTTCCCTTCTTTAACGTTATATTTCTGTGTTTGCCTGCTTCCAAATACCAAAGTAACAGTTTCCAGACCTGACCGCCCCAAACACTTTCCAAAGAAGGCACCCGGCTCACAAATACCACTCTGCATAGTCTAAATATTTTATGCAAACTAAAACTGATTATACAAACAAAAAAACCCCCAAACAACAAAACCAAGATTCGTTGGCTTTTTTCTGGTCCACTTTTACTTTCTTAATAATTACACTGTTAGACTGGAGTTATGGCTAAGAAAGTTTAATTGCGAAGTATTCTTTAAGTGGAAAGTATTTCTATAGTTCCAATACCTAATATTGCTTTCTCCTTCAAACCCCAACTAATCCTAATTTAGATGGAAACCAGCGATTTCTTTATTTGTGAATGTATCAAGAATGAACTCATACTTGTGCTCAAGTGACAGAGGTTCTGAAGAACATGTTGTCTCGGCTCGTTTAAGATTGTATTGCTATAGAATTATACTAATTACAACTGTAATTGTTTCCTTTGATGACTAACACACATTGACAAGACAACCTGAATAAAGCTTCAAAATACAGCATGGAACCTAACACACTGCCCCACAGTTTTTCATTAAACGATACTGTTGTGACTCAAGTAGCCTTTCTCGCCAAACAACAAGGGCCAAGGAAAACTCTTACTGCCAACTGTTAAAATTGTGTTGCATTATTTAAATCTGCATGACATTTGAGGGATGAAAAGCATTCATACCTGTAATAGTCTAAGTAAGTGTATAACAGGTACTGCAAATTATGTTCTAAACAGTGAAGGACAAAACGAGCGTGGAAGTCCAAACCACTTGCAACATTGTGTCTTGGAACAGGGTGAGGATTTTGCAGTACTCCCCCAAGGTAAGACAGTCTTTGGAGCAGTTGTTCAAAATCTTCCAACTCAGAACGGACAAAAATTCCAATTCTGTCAGAAAAGAGAAAAAGTGTACACACTGATTAGACAGTTATCTCTCTAACAAGTTCCGAAGGGTGTTTTAGTTCAAAAATTATAAAGCGGACCTTTCCTTCCCAGAGATTACTTCACTACGGAGGCAAACAAGACGTGCCCAAATACATTTGTTAGTGCTTAAACAGTATCGTAGTTACTACAGTTCACTGCAGAGAACAAGGCGTGAGGTGTGAAATGCTACGTGTTTAGAATTTTCTCCCTTGCATTAAAATGGGCATCAGGAATATAATCACTATGAAAGATCGAAGGGCTTTCTGTTGCTCTCGTGCTTCTTACTGTTTTCAGATAACAGAAAGCCCAAGTACAAGACTAAAGTTAAATTCGTTAATGGATTTGTGCTGTTTCAAAATAGGGCACTAAACACAATACAAAAATTAATACGTATCAAAGATTTTATTAACGTGTACTTCTGTAACTATCTGATTTTGGCTTCACGTAAGATAGAAAGTTAGTATACCACATTAAGGGCACATACCTAGCCAGCTTGTTTAATATATCATTTCTCATATAGCTACTACATAACATGTTCCGGTCGATAATGTCTGGTGTAAGAGGGGGCCAGTTAGCTCGTCCACACAAAGTCTGGTTGGGCTCAGATTCTTCAATCCATGAACAAATACTAAGCCAATCATGCTGGGCTGTCAAGTGCATCCAAAGAACCTCGGGATTACATGTCTTGAGCTCTGTGTTTCAAAAAGGCAAACTGATGAAACCGGCACAAGGAAACACTACTTGGGGAAATACTGACATTTCCTTACACATATATATATTTTTAATGAACGGTTGCAAATACGACGCTGAGATTAAATAGACTGTTACAGCTTGTTAGAGCTTTATGTTGGAAAAGCTAAAGGGAACACTACAGTCTAATAAGCTTTACAGAACATAGCACAGTATGGCACCTACAACAAGCGGCCATGCAGTACACAAGTCCCTTTCAGCTAGTTCCAAACTTTTCTCTACAGGAAAAACACAGACCCTTGCCAGAACACAACAGGATGAAACACATCGTTTATCCATTTTCACTGACAAAAAAAAAAAAATCAGCATCCTACTGTGGCAGCATACAACTTCAGTTCTATCAATGCTACTCCTACGTCAAAGACAGATTTTTAATTCGCAATTTCTTTTAAGTCCTTAGTAGCAGAATACTTGCCTTCGCGTGGTTTTCTGGGCAGAAGAATCATTTCCTGAATAAGCTCATCCCACCACTGAGCCCAGTTAAACATCACTCGCACTTTCCTGTTGCGAACCCGATGTCTATCACAATTCAACAATGAGTCTAGAACAGCTGCGTGCCTGGAAAAGTCTTGTTCCTTTCTCCAGTTCTTGAAACTGCAATGAAGTACTGCATTAGGACATTCCAGTACTCTTTTAAAAACAGAGTCCACAATCTAACAAATAGAAGGCAATGAAAGAGTCAGAAAATTTTGCTAGTCCATTTTGAAGAGAGTTCTGGAAGTGGCAGCGGGACTTACTTCAGCTAAAAGTTCGAGAGTTCACATGAGAGCAATGGGCAAAGAATTAACCCATTTTTCCAAAACTCACACAGCAAATCATAAGTATCATAACATTTTCACAATTATTTAACTGTAAAATGATTTTGCTAGGTTGCTTTAGTTTGCTGCTATATTATGGATATCATATACCAAAACCAGAGTAAACATTCCATCTGAACATGTTTCATTTGATTAATAATTCTCATAATATCATTTGTTATTGAAAATACTTCATCTATGGCGATGATGACATGACCAGAACACCTCTGTTACACTGATGACAGTATGTCATGTCTTAGACTGGAAAGAACCCAACAGCAATTGTTACATTAATGAGAAAAGTAATTGGTTCCCACACTGACCCTTATTTCTGCAAATGAAGACTAGTGTGAATTAATGAAGTTACAGAAGGCTGTATTTGTTAGTGCAGTAAATCACACAGAATGTAGAGGCCAGCACATTTTAAGTCCTATTAAAGTTGTAATTAATAATCAAAACTTATAACCCAACATTACCTGGAAAGAGATTGAATCTCTTTATTTTCTTGGAAGGATTCCGAGTAAAAGTTTTCAACCTGCTGCACAAAGTCTATCACTTTCTTCTCTTTTTCAGAAAAGTAATTTTCTTCTTGTAAAACTTTCACCTTTAATTCAAATTAAAGTATTACCTCAAAGCACAATTTTTATCTACTTATAATATATTAAAGTTGTAAATGACCCTGCAAGTGTAGAGAGTAAGCCAACTGTAGGAAAAAATGCTGGAAGCATTGAGGTCAATGCACTTAAATTACAAGAGGGCCAGGACTGTATGCAAGCAGATGATAACTACATCAGAGCCAGAATAAAGAAATGACATTTTAACCAATTTTTACTTTAACTGCAAATACAAAAGAACATAAGCATGTCAATGACATGTTTCAGCAACTACACTGCAAGGATGCAGGGACAAAACGTGTTTGTTCCCATTCTGAAAGCGTGCTCAATACGATGCTCTCTCTGAGCATAAATACACATCAGACCTCAGACCTGAGAACACCCGCAAGACAAAAAAAGCCTTTTCTACACTTACCAACAGATCTCGTACATGTTTATCAACCGTGTAGAAACATATCTTACGCAATTCCTCCTTCACATCAAAGCCCTAACAAAAAAGAACATGCTCATTGTACGCAAGCTGTAGAAATGCAGCTGTACACCGACAGAACAAACGCACCTGCTTTCTTTCCAAAGCACACCACCTTTCACAAGCATGCTTGTCATACGCGGTTCGCCAGTTACCAGAGATGACATAATAACCCAGTGATCTGCGGGATGTCTCCAGCATGCCTGGATGTAACATGCGTACCCTTCATTACCTGGCCTGCCAGAATCACCTTTACGCTGTGCTGACCGTGACATCAGTCAATACGCATTCATAAATAGGCTCCCTCAGCATTCTGAAGGTACATCAGTGATCAAAGCAGTTATTTAAAACAAGTTAAATTTCATTGTGATACACATATGTGGTGGAATCAATACATCCATAAGACACGTAAATGCTCCCCATACTCTTAGCATTCATTTATTTTGTTAGTCGCAAAGAAGTGTTAAGAACTGTCAGCATGCTTACTGAACACCTCTCACCATATTTCTTAAAAGTTCTGAGGCCTCTCTGGTATTGTCCTTCAGAAGACGGTCATAGACCAGATTCAAACCCATCTGAATAAACTCCTGAAGACTTTGAGCAGGATGCCGATGCATCCAGAAGAAGGCCTGGGCCTCTGGCATTTTGTTGCTCAAGATGGCCTCAACAATGACTTCCTAAAAGGGGAAAAAAATCTGAAACAAACTGATGCCGTTGATTTTCAGTGTTACTATCTTTGTGATCCCTATATTTATATTGACTTCTTCCCAACAGTTTAGAGACATTTTCATATTAATAATTTCCTTATATATATTTAATAAGAATAATAAAAACTGGATTACTCATTCTTACCTCTGGTGTCAGTTTTTCCCACGTTTGGCTTTCTTCTAATACAGGTAGGTCTTCCTCAAGATCACTTCCTGTGTGTACTGTATTCATTTGTGGTTTAGGATATTTTCTCAGAAACGTTCTAAGTTTAATAATGTAATCAGTTAAAATATCTGCACCCTTCTGCAGGAATTCATCAGGTTCTGTAAAGAGCATCCAGGATTTCAGTGAAACAGAAATGAACAGTACAGCATTTTTAACACTTAATAATGCTGAATGCATTCTCCTGACTAATAAACAGAACACACCCCAGAGGAAAGAGCACAGCAGCTCTGTGTCGCAACTTGACCTGCCCAGGTACTGATACTGCCCACCACTATCACCATATTGTCAGGACACAGTCACAATCTCAGCAGTGCTCCTGAGAGCTCCCCCTGTCCTCACTGACGTGTTTTCCCCTTCAGGGACAAGTTAATGAGAACTGAAATTCTTTATTGATCCAACCAATTATTAGTCAGATAAATCCCATTTAAAATCCAGGGAAATCTAAACATAACATTCATTTAGTAAGAAACAAAGACTACAAAAACCATGTAGAAAAAAAATGATCAAGAGTTAGTAGTCTGTGTCTTTTACTACCGGAAGAAATCAGTTCCGCTTGAACATGTGTAACCTGTTGGTCCACGGACCAAAAGCACCATTGCGACAGCAATTCGGACCCAAGCAGCGGGACAGCACACTGTACGTTGCGACACGTCACCCCACTCTCCATAGCTTTCTCTAGCAAAATAGAATTGTCCTCTGGAATTCTGCCATTTTAATACCTCACTAGTATACCAGCTGTTACTCTATTCTTGTACCTTTTAGGCTGCAGCTGAAAGAGCAACATTTCAGCAACTGTGCCAGCACAGGCAGTCGTGCACTGCCACATCCAGTCTGCAGCCCCCATCAGACGCTCCTTCTTGCTTCTGTGCCACCCCACAGGTTATACTGGGGGTGTGACTGTTGCCACACAGTAAATCAGACTGGGAAGTGCTCCAGATAAAAAATAACCCGGTAGGCTACTTTTTCAGCTGTATCAGTTTCTTAACCTAGTCTATTACTTCCACAGCCGCATAAATATTTGTGCCAGAATATTTCAAGTGGCAGCACTGAGAAAAGAACGAGCAGCTGAGGGCTAAACTCAAGCCATTTCAATGCACTACTATCAAGTATCCAGCAATAGCGTGAAAGTCCCTTTCTGCCATTCTTAGGCATCCCAAAATGATCCTGTTGACAGCATCCTGTCTGATCATCGTTGTCTGGGCTAACACAGATACTGTATTCAGATCAATTTCTCATGTTTCCCCTTAAATAACATCTTCCATTCACTTAACTCTAGTACATTTTGGTTTTGTAATTCTAGGCAAATTTAGACCTTTAATTTAAAAAATTATTTGTTCTTACTTACCTAAACACTGACACATTACATCGCTACATATGATGCAAAATGAGTAATCTTACCCTCTGTGTGCACAAAAATTTCTTCAAGTTGCTTGCTAAGGAAAGACAACGTGAGGCTTAGCAGCTGCTCAGAAAAGTGTTTACTCTGAGTCTCCATATCATTTTCTCTGATTGCTGAGCAAAGCAAGTTTAGGGCTGGCCTCAGCTCTTCCAAATCTGCAATATTTAGGTAAAAAGTTACATCACTTGCTTTCTACCACATGACTGATCACATAAATTAAAAATTAAAATTTAAGTTAAAAGTCATAGGGGTGTGCTACAAAAATCTCTGAAAACGTGTCAAACAATATATGTAACGTGCTTTGCCTTCAGATCAAAATACTTATAATACGTACGCCAGTATCAGAACACAACGAAAACCCTGAGACATTACGCACCATTTCTCTCTTATTTTCCAGTAGAGAAGTTGCAATATAGCACCATCCAGACACACAAGAGCACAGGCAATTCAATCTGCTTTTGCAAACGCACAACCATAAATAGAAAGGCAATTAAATTTAAACCTCAGTGTAGCTGAAAGTATTTTACTCACTTCTAAGGTAAGACTGGGATGCAGCAGACTGTTCAGGCCCAGAGCAGAGTGCAGACAGATTGAAAAGACTTTCTTTGCTTTTCAAAAATAAGTCTACCGTGTCTAGTTGACGATTTTCCAACCCAGCCTAGACAAACATGCAACAGAACAATTAGGCACATACTCTAAAAATATACATTGTACGCTTACTGCCGGTATTTTTACTTCATACTCAGTGACAAAATATACATGCAGAAAGAAGAAATTTAAACTATGTGTGCAACACCTGTAGCCTGAAATAACCAAGTGGCCTGTTGAGCACCCGCCATGCTCCTTTAATAGGCTTTGCAGAAACACTGCCTCTTATCTTCAGAGATGAAATCTTAATTCAGCAATTTATTAGACTTTGAGTTGGGATATAAAATAAGCACTGTGAGAATCAGGACTTTGAAAAAGCTTACAGCAACTGAAAATAAATTGACTTGCCATCACATCCTGCAAATAAAACCACAAGAACCCTACCAAATGTCTTCATCTAAGCTCCCTCCCTCAAACACAAATGAAAACACAGACTGACTGTACTGAATGATGGTGTGCACAGACTGTTACAGAGTCCTAGACTTCTGGAACAGTTCTGGGGTTTTTTTAAGAAGGACCTCTGTCATCTACAAGCAGAACTGAAAACCAGAAAACTGCAGAGACGCACGGGGATTTGCTCTGTGGTCTGGCACATTAGAAGTATTTTATCACCTATTGTTAAGGGATACCAAGCAACATTTGGTAGCTTTAAGTTCTCCTCTTGGCTTCACAAGAGTGGTACGATAAAACCAAAAATATCGTTCCAAGGATTTATTTTAATATCTGACATTTCACAAGAGGACAAAAACTGCTGCAGAAATTGGCAAAAATGCTTTTGGGTCCAACTAAGAGGGAGTTTTGAGCACTGCCTAGTTTAAAAAATTTATTTCTTTTTAATATGCATTAACTTTGTTGTATTTCTTCTTTTGGGGTACTCATCTGGGTTACTCGGGTTTTTTTATTGTTTACTTAATGACTAAACCACCACTCTGTTACTGAGGCATACTCTTAATTGTGTCTAAAACCACCATTACCATTGCTAAACTGCACTCATTACTTTAAAGAAGTATTTTTATTACCTGTAAGACATGAAACAGATTTCTTTACCTCTAGCGCATGTATCGGAATTGAACATCGTTCCCATCCATTGAGATGACAAACAGAATCTACGACTCCAGCGCTGCCATAGATCATCAATCTATTCAAAAACTCTTCTTGAGTTAAACCAAACAGAACCAAGGAGAGACCATGCTCTAAATAAAAGAATCAAATTATAATTAAAAATACATTAGCAAGTTGCAACACAGCAACATTTCTATCTACTGCCTCTCTTCCAAAATAACGACACAAAGCTGCAGCGGCTCCATTTGGATTTCACCTCGGCAAGAACGCATTAGCCAATAGCAGCCAGAAGAGCACTACAAAAAGAAATAAATTAAGAAAAAGCTTTTATCAGAAGTCTACATCAGAACATTAGATAAACACACCCCCCCTCACCTGTCAGAAGCAGACATAACGGCACCCCTTCACTGCAATCCACATAAATGCTACTTTTGCCGAAGTGGTAATATGTCATGTCTTCCGACTCAAAATCCCAGAGAGCGAGAGTCAATCCTTTGTCATTTGTTAATACTGCAAACAGGGCTTTAACTCCAGTTACCAATTTACACTCCAGTTTCACCACTTCCTGTGGTGCTTCTATGGGGATTTGTCTCCATTGCTGTCTTGCACTGCTAAGGTCTGTGCCATCGCTTTGTACTGGTTTGGAAGGGGCCCACGTAACAGCTCGTGGAACAAAAGCCACCATCCTCTCAGAGTTTTCATAGATTTCAGGATCATGATCTTCAAGATGGGTAAAAAACTGATACCAAGGTAAATTCAAGTCGTTCACCAAACCTGGAGAACCTGGTCGTCTTCTCCTTACTTTATCACATAGTGAGGATAAGTGTGCCTTCCAGGACCTGGGGTGAAGAAGTTACCTATCATATCAGGTATTACTCCAAGAACAATGCAGATAAACACCTTTTTTAAGTTTCCTCAGTTAAATAATATGCATTTTAAGCTTATAGGGGCCACCCAGCATCTGGCATTTTAGCCTTCACATGTCCTCTTTATTTCTAGTTAACTGCTGTTTGCAGCCATGCTGAATGACCACAGCTGTGTTAGCTGATAACGCGCAGGAAGCTGAGCATTTTTATTAGAAAATTTTCTTTTCCTCACAGAAAATGCCCCTATCAATTTAAAAAAAACCTTAGAATGAAATTAAATTCCAGAATTGAGTATTTATTACATTAACATCAAGTTATAATTAACATATTTTATTGGTATTAATACCTCTAATACTAAGGGTCACAACATCATTAAAATGTTTCACATTTACACAAAATATTTTGAAGCCCACATGCACTCATCTGTGCTAAACACGCAAACTGTGAAGTACTTGGAAAACAAAAGTCTGTCAGTACTGGTTCAAACTAAAGGTAGCACCCTAAACAGTAATTACTATTTGGAAGCTGTTCAATGACATACATAAAGTTGTCTGAGCCCATTTCCTAACAGCATCCTAACATTCGAAAGATTTAGAGCAGGGGGCGGCAATTTTACTTGCCACAACTACAATCTAAAAAACCCCAGCAGTTTACTAATCAGTGCTCTAAGGGAGGCAAAACCCAGCCCGTTTTAGAAAGTATTTTCGTTACGTACCTGTCTGTGCGGAAAGGCAACGACAAAAGCTCCATGCTGTACTCAGAACTGGCGAGGTCATCCTCATCAAGTCCTTCACGAGGCTCCACCGGAAGATTCTCAGCATCTCTCTTACAGAGCAAATGCTCAGGGAACTGTCTGTAAAGAAAGAAATACTAAATTTCACCTCCCTCAGACGATTCAAGATTTTTCTTTTCCGTCATGTTTAACTCCTCCAGGAGCTGTCAGCGAAGCAGTTTTCTCTCAGATTAACAGCGTTCACAAAAATGTATCCAGGTAAGCCATTCCAACCTGATGCTACTTCCTCCGAGGTGGACAACACCTCTAAATTACAACCTAGTCCTAATTTATCAAGCAAAACCAGCAAAGCTATATCAGAATAGTTTAACAATCCCATACCCTACAGTGTTTCTAAAAGATGCTACCAGCCACCACTGGCACCAACTGACAGCACATATCCTAATCTTCCCAGAAATAAAGTCCAACACAAAGTTTTTCTATGTGTNTAGTCCTAATTTATCAAGCAAAACCAGCAAAGCTATATCAGAATAGTTTAACAATCCCATACCCTACAGTGTTTCTAAAAGATGCTACCAGCCACCACTGGCACCAACTGACAGCACATATCCTAATCTTCCCGGAAATGAAGTCCAACACAAAGTTTTTCTATGTGCTAAAGTGACAGAGTGCAAACTGTAGCAAATATTAATGGGTAACCTTTAAACAGGTATCAAATTTCTGCTCTACCACAGAGACAGAAGTCAAAATGACAGCATCTCAACTATTACAGGACCAGGATCAGGCACTTCTTAATGTCAGTTGTACTCAAAACTTTCATTTAGGAATCCTGCTGCAAACGTACCTGAAGTACGTGTTGAGATCCACAGAGGCGGCATAGTTGGAAGAACTGACGATCACAGCCACGCTGAGATCATGTGACACTTTCACGGCAGTGAGCGGCGATGTGACGGCTGGACTCTGGTCCTCATCCGGCACATCTCCCCGGCAGAGCGCTACATTGATGTTTGCTAGATTTGCACCGTCGAAACAGTCAAATACGTCTTTAAACAGCATCAAAGAAAACACCAGGCCTCAGATTGTCCAACAGACAAGAAATTACACAGAAGCGGAAGACGGTGAATTTCTGTCGACTTTGTGGCCCAAGCCAGTCTCTGCACAACACAGCGTTTAGAATTGCTTGTTTTGCAAGAGCGTTCTAAGCTTAGCTAGGATCAGAGGCGAATTCTGCTAGGTGCCGTACAAACATGCAACTTGTGCCATCTCAAAAGAGTTAATTTATACTAAGAAGTGAACTGGGACAAACATGTATTGGCAGTTACATCGTTAGGAGGAAAAAGTAACCTGACTCTACTGCATTTTTTTTACATACATGTCAAAAAAAGACAAATAGGTTAAAGTTGAGCAGCTTGTGGAACAGCCTGCCAGGTCTGAGCTCCCATTCATTAAAACGCAGAAGACAGCTACCTGGTTTCCAAGCTGTGATTCCCTGCCTATCTGCAGATAATTTCTAAAGGATCGGATTAAGAAAATAAAGGCTAGGGACAGGAGACGGAAGCCTGTTATACACAGCTCCACATATCAAAAATGCTGAAAACCATTACTCCATTGTGAAACTGATTTCACACGCGGCATGTTGAGAAACCACGTTTCATATGCGACTGCCATTTTTTACTACAATAACTAGCACTTCGCTACACAACCGCTTCATTGCCAGCACCTTCAACACAGACGCTTGAATGTCTTTCAAGAAACTTCTGCTTAACCCTGACAGAAAACAACTTTGTTCTTCCAGATCATTTACACTGAGAGCTGGTCTCTACTGCAAAGGATACAAATCCAGCCAGAACTATCTAACAGAAACAGGATCCCCCTGCAGAAGTGTGTATCTGTTATTCTTTCCAAAACTTGTGGGCACAAATCAAGGGTAAAGCAGTCACATGTGTCTAAGGATGAGTCTTTTCCAGGAAAGGTGAGATGCACAACAACAAACTTATTGAGCAGCAGTATGCATTTGCTGTTTTCAAAAGACAGTATCTTCAAAGAGAAAACTGAAGACAGACCTGTAAATGTAAAGATATTTTAGGATTATAGCAATCCGGTACTTTAGATTTGTAAAGATATCTCAAGAAAATTACAGCTCAGATTCATTACCTCTGCTACCATCTTAATAAAAGTTGGGATTGGGGAGGAGGGGGCCTGTTTTGTTTTAAAACTCATTTTAGAACAGCTTCCTAAAACAGTGCGGGCTTTTTAAGTGGACGATACTATGAAGAACAGAAAAAGTCATAACAACACAGTATTTCAGTCAGCACTGAAAACAAAAGCTGCAATCTTTGGAAATAAAAATACTTTTGCAAGGGAGACTGTCTAAGAACGCATAAACCATCAAACGTCTTGGGCCTGCAGATGACACTCTAGCTGCACACTACGTTTGCTGATCATAGAGCGTAAGGTTAAACACATAAAGAGACTCTGCAGGATTACTGAGGAGCCCTGCCTCTTTCTTCCCATCAGTTCCAATAATAAAGTCTGTGAGATAGAGGAGTTGCATGAATATGATTAAAGTCTATTTTTAACTTTGCAATATCCAAACGCCCTACCCTACAACAGTTTAATTCCCTCTAACAATGTCATCTTTGAATGCGCCACTATTATTTTTCGAGTTCATTAACACTGCTACTGATCGCTTTAAATTAGTGCGAAAGTATGTGACACTTCCCTAGCGTTCAGCCCTACTGCCTTGACTTGTTTCACCAGGTGAAGCAGAATTAGACCTGTAATAATTTCAAATATGGAACACACATTGAAATTTACTCACTAATGTTTTTAGCTTCAAGAAGCTTTTTAAGTGTATCTTCCTCACAACTGTGCAGGGAAATTGGGTTGTATTTTCCATCTTCTAGAGTGAATTCATAGACAAACAGTTCATGACTCTTACTAAGAGCCAGTATTTTTGTCTTGTCTGCTTGCAGATCATCATCTTCTGTATTCTCCCACATGAAGCTGAAGATACAACATTCAGTATGTTTATTGACCTTACTCTCTTCCCGCATTTCATACACTGAATGCTTCTGGAAGCGTACTAATGAGGGACATTTTAATTTTAATGTTTTGCAGTAAAGATTCTGCTGCCGCCCCATCCCTCCCTGAGACCAGAACATATTTCATCTCTAGCAGAGACTGCAACACAAGACAGCAGCTTGAGGAATCCCTGCTTCTCTTCCTCTCAAGAACACAAGGTTTTTTCTATCCTCGTGTATTTCTTTCCTTTAGTCATCCATGCCACGCGAGTGGTGCTCTGCTTCAGCACTTCGAGGACGAGGAACACCAGCACTGCCAGCTAGGGAGAAGCAGAGCATACTGCCCATTTCCGTATGTTCTGCCTCCCCATTGCTCAGGCTGAGAAACTCTTTGTGTGTCTGTCTCCGAACCTGCTCTCGTGTGGAGAGGGGAGCCGGCAGAGAGGAACCAGCTCAAAGGCCACTTAGGCTGGTGCAGAGTGAAACACCGGACTAGAGCACCGTAACAGCGCTGGTATCGCTTGACCCTGCAGACGTTTAGAGAACTGCAATGTGACTGTGGTTTTGACTCAGCAATAAAAGCTACTAAAGCAGACTTAAAACATCTTGTGACCACTGAATGTCACACACAAGACCTTGCCCCTTATCAGCCGACAAGGAAGCCGAGCGGTCAGGGCACTATGAAATTTTAAGCCAGCAACTCGCTAAAAACAAATGAATTTTCTTCTTGTTTTTGACCTACTGTAACGAACACACCCCCGACTAAACAAAGAAGCAGACATAAATCAACGTCCCCTCCAGCAAGGGGATTTTAAGAGGAGAGCACCCCGTTTCAAAGCAAGGGTCTCGAAGGCCCCCGCAGCTTTCAGGGCCTGCCCTTGCCTGCGCAGGACCCGCTCCCTTTTGGGGAGCGCCCTCAGCCCCCGGGGTCCACCCGGCGCCTCTCGCCAAAGCAGGGCGACGCCGGGGGATTCCTCCCGGTCTCCCCTTCCCCTGCTGGCCCCCTGCCACTTACTCAGCCCAGGCTCCCGGGAGGACGCTGCCCCGGGCCCGGCCGCCTCCGCCCGCCACCAGGGACTCCATGTAGATCCCACCAGGGACCAGGAGGCTGCCCAGAGCGTCCTGGCCCCTGCTCAGCCGGACGCAGGCCGCGTCCCGCAGGCAGCCCCGCGCTTCCCCCGAGAGGGCCGCCAGCAGCACGCGCAGCTCCCGCTTCGCCCCCTCCATCCTCCCCAGGGACAGCCGCCGGCCCGCCGCCATCTTGGACGAGGTAGCGCTTCCTTCCGGTCAGCTGACAGCGCCGACCAATGCCGAGGCGCGACTACACCTCCCCGCGGGCGCCGCGGCCCAGAACGAGGCGCGGGGGCGCAATGCACGCTGGGAGCTGTAGTCTCCGTGAGGGGCGTGCGGGCACCGGGCTGCCGCCACCTTCGCTCCCTACGGCCGGCGGCACCGAGGTAGGCGAGCGCCTCCGGGGGCCCCGTGCTCGTCACGGCACCCGGGGACACGGTTCTGCGCGCAGCTGAGCCGTCTGGAGAAGCGCGACGGCGAACCTACCCCTGACTGCCGCGAGCCAGCCCTTGCCTCTCCCTACCACGACCTTACCGCGCCAGCTTGGGGGAGGGGCCGCAGCAGCGCCCGCGCAGCACCGAACGCCCGCCGCCGCGGCGGGAACGAGCGGCCACGCTCCCGCCCCGCC
>VZSC01007015.1:0-37987 GCA_013398225.1 Steatornis caripensis | reverse complement strand
CGGGGTCCTGAGGGGCCGGGGGGCGGGCGCGCGGCCCTGCCGTGGGGCTGGGCTGGCTGCCAGGGATGCGGGGCGGGCAGGGTGAGGGCCCGTCTGGGTGCCTGCTGGCTTTCCCCACGCGCGCCGCCAGCCCCAGCTGTGGCTGGGAGAGCGGGTGGATGCTGTGACCTTGGGGCGGAGCGCGTGCCGTGGTCGCTGTTAGGGTGCTGAGCGCGCGGAGAGCTCTGCCTTCGCGCACCGCTTGGCTGGTGGGCGATGCTGCTGCTGCTTCCCAGCTCCCGGCCTGGGGGACAGGGGCTGGACTGTTGCTGGGCTTCCTCAGCCCCGTGCCGGGCAAGTTACCTCGGTGTTTCGTCACCTCAGACAGAAGAGCAGCTGGACACACCTGGAAAGGCCCGTAATTCCGGAAGGGTCAGCCGGTTAGTCCAGCGAAACGGAGATTCCTGATACTGGATGGCTGAGGTTTTTGTAAAACACGGAGAGATTTCACCTCTGGAAATGCTGCGCGTAGGATCTTGGAGAATTCCAAAAACACTGCCACACTTCAAGGCACTGTTATTTTGTAGGCGCTTAGGAGTAGAGTGAGCATTTTACGCAGCACTGTACGCAGTTTTATCAAAAAAGAATAAAAGAGGAAACAACATCTAACGAACTCAATTTTAAAACTCGAGTGATGTTTGAATACAGGCAGTTTAAAAGATCAGTGGTTTGGAACCTTAAGCGTGTAAGTAGTCCCGTTGATTTCAGTTCATCCGTAGGTGCGTGATCTTTGCAGAAGTAAAGCATCTGGCTGTGTAAAACTTAGGTTTAAAAGACCAGAGGCATCCATGAAGTGCTGCTGAACTAAATCAGTTTCAGCACTCCTCTCGCTGCTTGGTGAAGTGATTGATTTCCTCTTGGGCCTTTTCACATAGAAAGACAATAAAATCTAAAAATAGAGCAAGAAGTGTGTCGGAAATGACAAGGAAATATGTATGTGAAGATACTTATGTGGTATGTGTATGTGAAGTAATTTCTTGTTTGGCAAGACTTCAGTAGCTGGCGAAGACTTTAAGCAAAAAGTGATACTGGAGCCAGAACAACGGAAAAAAGATGAAAATACTTCTTATTGTTATGACAGATGAGACTATTAATCTGTTTGCTGGTAAGCATTCTAATAAAGCTAGGCAGTTTGTTTGCGTGTTTGCCATCATGATGCTTAATGCAGTTCAGGGGACGGTTACCGGTTCTTTGGGAACGCAGAGCAAATAGCCTCGTGGCATCTACTGCGTCTTCTAGGTTTGTAATTCAGCAGCATCGCGTCCTTACGATGTAGACAAAGAGGCCGGGGGCTTCAGAATCATTCAAGCAACTGTCTGCTTCCCTGGAATTCAGGGATTTGGGCTCAGTTCTCTCATTCATCCCAAGTTTTATTTTATGGTATGAGCGGTGACAACTTACAGCAAGTGTTTCCCAGCCCTGCTGAAAGGATTTCCTAGGTCTGGAGAGCAATTTGAGTAGCCCTTGCAGGAGGGTGAGAGGGACTGAGAAGGTGAGGTGAGTACCAGGACTGAAAGCTCATACAACCGTACACATGCAAGTGTGTTGCTTGCTCACAGGTCAGAGGCTTTAGCGTGTATGTCTGACTTCAGGCATGCCCTTCTCGGGCGGACGGAGTCCAGACAGACATGAACTGCCTGCTTCCTGCCTGCCTGGAAGTAATACAGCTGTATTAGTGCCATGTTGTACTCTGCCTGCAATGCCTGCAGAGAGGCTGGGCCTATCAGCTTAATGGCAGGAACGCACTGGAAGCAGCTTTGCAGCTCTCAAGAGGTGGGTGGGTCTGTCTGTACCTGAAGATAGACTGAAGTAATTTGCGGTAGTGAAGGCTGGTGTCATGTTTGCTTTAGCAGCACCGTTAGCTATCAGAAGGGCTACACTAAAAAGAAAATCACTACAGCTAACTAAAAACACATCCGCTTTCTTTTTCTCAAACTGATCTTAACCTGCATCCCTTTAGTTACTTTATTTATACCAGAAATGCTTGTACTTGCGTTTCTAAGGAGCAAGCAACTGCGTAAAAGGCAGAAGCGAGTGAGAGGCAACAGCTGGGAACTTCCTAGGTTTGGCCTTCACTGTCAAAATTAGCGTCTCTTCAAGTTATGCCGTGCACGTGGCACAGACGTGAGTAGGCTGGAGATCTCATTGCCTTTCCTTCTACGCTATGTTACTCAGCAAATACACTGAAATGCAGAGACTTACTTTTTCAGGCTCTTAGGAAATGTACTGAATTTGTATACCCTTGTGCATTATTTTTCGGTGCCCTATAATCAAATATTGTGGCTTTTGAATATTCCTTTAAAACCTTTTGCTCGGTGGAAAAAGCAACAGTAAACGTAGTTCTGCTTCGATGTACGAGGAAACCTCCTTAAGCCAATCCAGAACATGTTGCTTCTGTAAAAGCCAACGCAGCGTAGCGTTTTTTATACAGGTAAATTAAAGCTAGTTGATCGCCACACTTTACAAGCCAAGGAAGTGACCGTTGATACATATAAATACGGATTAGTGCATTGTTTTTTGTGTTGGCTTTCCTTAAGATGGCTTCAAGATCTTATCTGTGAGGCCTGGGCTGGGAAGTGGAGAGGGGAAGATGAGAAGGAAATCCGGCTTGTCTTGTGAATAAGTTAGATTTTGAAAAACCTGAAAGGCGAGCAAGCCTGTCTGAAATACTGCCGCCGCGTATAGCTTTTCGATAGGCTAACGTTAAATGACCTGCAGTTCCGAAGGTCACGCGTATCCTTTATTAGGCATGTTTTGGTTTCTATTTATTATAATGGGATTGTGACAATAATAGCAAGTTTAGAAATGGAATGGGAAAAAAATGTGCACAGTGAACAACAAATGCCTCAATTTGCCCGGCTCTGAAGCAGCTCCTGAGCCAATGTATCACTGGTTTGTCCAGCTCTGTCTTTTCTGAAGAGGAGCAGAATAACCAATGCTGGGAAGGTGGTTTCTAATAAAAGTACCTTTTGTTAAATTCAGGAAAGCTACTTTGTTGTTGGTCACTTGTTTTCTGCTTTAGATATAATCCGCACTATCCGGGACCCGGAGAAACCTAATACTTTAGAAGAACTGGAAGTGGTAACAGAAAGCTGTGTTGAAGTGCAAGAGATAGGCGAAGACGAATATCTGGTCATCATCAGGTTTACACCAACAGTACCTCATTGCTCTCTGGCTACTCTCATCGGTAAGATTTCTGTTTTGATAGATCTGTAACAAGGAGCGTAAAGTGAATTTTAGGTTGTCTGAATAACATATGTCTTAGTTAAAATGCAGTATGGCTCCGCCAGCAGTTTGGCCAGGGATTTCATCTTGAGAGCCCTACTGGCAATACAGACAAACCAACCCAGAGGAAATGCGGGCACATCCATCTGTTTTTTGTCAAGTTAGGGAAACTCTTCAAAGAGAAGCTCTCAAAAACCTACGGGGAAGTGGTACAGAATTCCTTCTTTGTATTTTCCAAATTGTTTTAGTAATGTTAAACTGAACACTTTGTCAGCTCTTAAATCTAAAAAAAGTATTAAAACTGTGATTGCTTCCCTTGTCTTTGTCTTACCTTATGGACTGTTCTGCATTCCCACATGTGTACAAAACCCCCCCCACGTGCAGTCCAAGAATACAAAAAAAATTCCCGACTGTTAGGACTGTTTGAAAGCGATTAAGTTGAATGAGAGTCTGCGCAGGCTCATCCTGCTTTTTTTTTCTTCCTTATTGTTTGTGGTGAGATCACATCTGAAAAATCACGGCTGAGGTCTCTGAAATGGTTTGTTTAGGTGTACCAAGGTTAGCAACCCTTACCGTTACGTGTCAATACTAAGATTTCTCAGTCTGTTTTAAAGATGTAAGGGAAAATGAGTCTTTAATTTAATTTGGTGAAGCACATGTATTTATGCCCAAATAAACCTTTGCAGCTTTATAGAGAAAGTGAAGTATGGACAATAAAGCATTAGCATGCCAAACGGTAATAAATTACTTGTAGTTTGACCCTGTTAGGAACGTCAGTGGGTTAAGGCTCAGACCTGAGTATCAACGCTCTACATGTCAAACCTTAAACTTTGTGCTGCTCGTGTTCTCAGCGCTTTGATGCCTCAGGTCTTTTATGTCTGTTGGATTGTGCTGTCGTTATCAGTATTGCGTGACCTCTGCAGCACAGTTCCTCGTGCTGTTACGGGAAAGGGTTATGGTAGCTGTTTTAAATAATTGAGTACTATATGTAAGAACGCAGGCAGTAAACAGGTTTTTTTCCCCAAACTTCCCGATCTGTACAGAGTACTCCAAGCTGGTACATCTTTTGGGGAGTATTTTGTATTGCTGTTACCGCTGGCTCAGCCGGAGGACAGACTGGGGCTGTGGTGTGGCTTTGTCCGTGTGTTGCTCATCGTGAAGCCAGGCCTTGTGGGGAAACCACAGTGGGGTAGCGGTGGGAGCGTCCGCAAACTTGGCTCTCGCTCCTGAAGACGAACCGCAACACTCTGCTGCTCAGTCTATATGTTAGGCATTAAGTAGTGAAGTTGTGGGCTTGAATTGCCCCCAGGTCATTGCAGGCTTGCGTTCTTTGAGCAATTTATGTTGGATTTTTTTAACAAATGTTAGAAAACAAAACAAGCATCCTTCTCAGTACGGGTGCAGCCGCAGTGACAGCCAGGTAGCTCTATAAAAAATATCAAAGCAAGCTGGAAGTGGAGGAATTTGTCTGCATTTAGTGTTTCTAGGAGGTGTTTAGAGACCAGAGACCTCCTAAGCTGGTAAGGCAGGTATGAGCTTAACTGAGAAGCTACATCCAAAGGGTCAAAGCCCAAGCTATTTAGTCTCCTCCGTGGCTTGTGCTGCTCAGAATTCAGAAGGAGAGGGCCATCAATTACACCGGTGGTTTTTGTTTGTTAAATATGGATTGTCTGAAAGTGCACCCCAAATCTTGAATTTTACAATAAAATCTCTTATCTGTTTTGTTTAAACAGGCCTTTGTTTAAGAATAAAACTTCAGAGATGTTTGCCTTTTAGACATAAGGTAAAGTATCGGTTCTCAAACTTGCTTTAAACTACGTGAATGTGTGCTCAGTTCTCTTCAAAAGAGTGCATGCTGCAGGATCAAGTGGCTTGCGAGCTGTGATGAAGGTGGGGTGTCTGTAAAGCTTGTATTCGCCTGTGGAGGGAGCGAATGTTGCAGTGCAGCATAGCACCTGAAGGGATCTGTGCATAACTGTGCTTCTTCCTTTCCTTTACAAAATACCATTTATCGCTGAAGTTCTGAAGTACACTGTGTTTCAAGGGATTTCCTCGCCAGCTGGCATTCGCGTTCTGGCGTGGTGGATGAGAGGGTGTTTTCACATCCAGTGTTACGATGAATCAAAGTCATACTCTTGCCTTGGGGAAAACGAATTTGGCCTTCTGCAGTATTTCAATATATCTAAGCATCTTACATATAAAATGTTAGTAGTTACTGACTCGGCTGTGCCATTTGGAATATCTGAGAGTTGCCTGCAGTGGTCCAGCCCTCTGTGAGCGAGCCCTGAAAGCAAGAGACTTAGTCCGTTCTCAGCTAGAAACTGATGAAGCGGTGTTCCACTGCCTTCTGTGGGCATCATCCAGGAACTAATAAAGTCTTCAGAGGAGGTTCGTCAGAGTTTAGAAGAACTGCGGAATTTAAAACTGGAACTGCATTGAGGGAACCTCTTTATGACCTGTTTAGGAACCGCTGTACGGGTGGCGTACGGGCCTGACCCTGGTCAGTACAGTGTCCCTCCCAGGGGCCAGCCCTGGCTACGCTGCTGGAGTGGAAGATAGTATATAGGAACCAGGGGGTTAATATAGCCTGAAAGCAAGCTGTTTGGGTCTTAGCAGGAACTCAGGGTAGACCTTTAATGACAAACATAGGCTTTTACAGACCTCTAGAAACTTGCCTGACATAATTGAAAGTGTACATTAATTAGCTGGGGATTTGTGGTGTTGATTTGTTGGTAGTGGTTTGTTTTTATAGTTGCCAGCTTCATCCTTCCGGTTAAACAGTGTAAAGCGAGCCTTGCGTTTCTAGAAAATTCGGGAAACAGTGATTTGTTATGCTGGGCACACGGTAACAGATAGGTTTAGCTTCAGTGAGATAAGATAAAAGGCATAGGATTTGATAACTTGGTTTTCCTTTGGTACATCAGTTTTATGAGCTCTCCTTGCAGCTCAACGTGCGTCAGGGGTTTTTTGTTGTTTGGTTGGGGTTTTTTTCCCCCAGGCCTGTTAAATGCATAAAGGTGATTTAGGTCTGGTTAGATTCTAGTCTTATAATCTGTTTGCATGCAGGAAACAGCTACTGCCTTACACTGCCATTTTCAAATAGAATATCTGTGATTCTCGTGAGTGAGCAAGTTATTGGGAATATCTTATTAGGAGCCTCTTGCTAAGGGTGTCTTTTCAAGAGTGCTTAGCATGTGAAAGTGGCAGTTGCAATTCTGGTGGCTTTTGAACAGATTGTTTAATGAATATATTCGGCTGTTGAAGTATGCATCTAACATTAATGATCTTTTCTCTAGCTGGAAATCTACATATCTGAAGGTACACATTCCACTGAAGAAGACAGTAAGTACAGCTTATGAATGAGTGCTGCTTCAGGCTCTGTGTTTGTGTTCCTTTGAGAAGTCCTCTTCTCCCCTACCTTACTGTCCTCTTCTGAAACAAATACACTGTTAAGGCTTTAAAACAAAACATCTAGTTGAGGCTGTTTCAAAAGCTGTATTGCTGCTGTGAACATATGCTTGTTGTTGTTTTGGTTTGGTTTTTTTAAACAAACAAAAAACCCCCACAGTTCTTGCAGGTGTTGAGTTGTGTTTATAACAGAAGAAGTTGCTACAGTGCTGCTGAATAATTAATGTGAAGAACTCCCTGACTGGGTGATCTTGCTATCTTAACATCACCTTAATAAACTTATGTCCCAGGCTTTTTTGCTCTTAAGCATTAGATACCTAGATTGTATGGGGAAAATGGGTTCTCTTGATTAAATGACTAGAAATTGAACCTGGAGAACCCGGGCTACTAATTTGTCACAAATTTCACACTTGATTTTAAGACATGTCATCAGTGCATCTTACATTCTTTTTCTAAACTAGAAAAGTAACAAAAATGTTTGGTTTCTGATGGGGGGGTTTTTTGTTACTGAGCTTTCATTTGCTTTGTTCCCAATTTCCTGTTAACCCTCTCTCCTTTGACTACCAGCCCTGGAGCACCTTCGTGCTCGTCTTGTCGTCCTTGTATTGTGCCTGGCACAACCTTCTTGTTCTAGGCCATGCAACTTAAATGTCTGCCTGTACAGTGCTTTCTACAGCCATTATACAAATTTCAGATTTGGATATTATGCAAATAGTATCTTCCACGTAAAAGGAAAACTGCAAGGAATGCCGACACAAGGTACTGTTACTGTACAGCGGCATTTTCTCAGCCTCCGAGCTGGCCGTTCGCTAGGTTTCGAAAACCTTCGCTATGATGTCTTGCATTTGCCACGTTACTGATGCGGTACGCGTGAAGTACCACTGAAAACTGCTCCTGACTTCACTTTTCATGTAATGTTTTGCAGTCAACAAGCAAATCAATGACAAAGAGAGAGTAGCGGCTGCGATGGAGAATCCAAACTTGCGTGAAATTGTGGAGCAGTGTGTTACAGAGCCTGACTAGTAGCTATAATACCCACAGTTATCATTTTGATACGTTTCGTAAAATATCTTTCTTTAAAAAAGAAGAAAATAATAATAATAATCAAGGCCTTGAGTTTAATACTTGAGTTCTTTTTATCTTCCACATGTTTTTTAAAGGAAATTGTTTATAAGATAGATTTAAATTATGATTAATCAGTCTCTAAAATAAAGTGAAGTGTATAGTGTTCAGAGTGTGTAATTTCTGGTGTCCAGAGAAATATTTTATGATTAAAAACAAAGCAACACATATGTATTGCACAATAGACATTGTGATATAAATTCAGTTTTGCAAGTTAAATTTCTACTTTCTTTCAATCACTGCACTGTAAAAATAAACCAGATTCTTGTACTGAAATGCTGCTTTCTGAGTTCAGAGATTTTTCTCTTTTGTTCTTTAAGCTTAGATTTCTGTTAGAGAAGGAAACCATTCAACTGCTTTGTTGTTGATAAAGACATTAAAGCTGAAATGAATGTAGAAAAAGAATTTGGAACCAAGGGACTGGACTAGAGCAAGGCAGATTTTTACAGGGATGCAATTCCTGCTAAATATTTGCGCTTTTTTCCCTCTTAAGTACGTGTTTTGGATTCTGGAGGCTTTGCTTTGTAATTACTGTGAGGGTAAAGCTTTCTATGGCCAAGATCTTGCCAGTTTGATCCTTCTTTTCCTGACGGCTCACCTGCCTGTCATCCCTGTGGTTTCTTTTTGCTGCTCCCTCACTAACCTTCTCTGGGGCATCCATAATGCTGCCAGCTGTCCCATGTTTCCTCGCAGGAGAAGTTCCCTAGAGTTAGTTTCCGTTGCAGCTGTGGATTTGACCGTGGATTTACCTTTCCCTGAAGAATTAGGCAGATATTTCTCGCTCAGCTGTCCCTCTCCTGGTAGAAATGATGTTTGGGATCTGCCATAGAGCCCCAGGAGGGCCTCAGTGGTAAGGGTGTGTGCAGGGGGAGAGGCTGCTGCCACCCGCCGCGTGCCCTGTGGCACCTCACAAGCTATTGGGGTATCCCAGGGGTGCGTTATCTGGGCAATGTGTAGTAGTTAACCCCTGCAGCAGTTCGTGAGAGACTTAGGGAGCCGTCCCTCCGTGAAACCGTGATTACTTTAGTGGGCTCGCGTTTGGTTAAACAGTGAGAAATCCTTGGAGTTCAGTGCAAACAGCTGTTGAGATTTTTAGGGATTTGTAACCATTTTAATAATAAGCCACACAAAGCTTTCCTGAAGGCATGAAAGGATTGAACGGACTCCAGCTAGGCGACGCGTTACAAACCGGGGGGGAAATTTTCCCCTTTCTAAACCAGTATACCGACGCGTTGCAGCTGTGCCAACAAGAGCTCGTAATCCCCCAACTTTCAGTGCCAAAGTTATCCAGGAAAAAAAAAAGGAGAGGGGGAGGGCAGGGGAGAGAACAATCCCCCTTTTCCATAGGTCACTGCACTTTGCAGAACTGTCAGTTCTGGCATATGTGTGGAAAATAATTACTTTCTTAACTTCAGTTACTCAGCTTCGTCTAAATTTTACTTCAAAAGCCTTTGTACCCTCATTGCTCACCCCGGGCGTAGCTTGAGGGAAGCAGCTGTGTGCTTAAGCAGCACTTTGTACAGATGCTTCTGTAAAGCGTTATCGGATGTACGCTTAAACGTGGGACACGGCTATGTCCATGACCTCAGGTACTCAGCAGAACGTGAAGGGAATTAGTTGCTTGGTGTTTGCCCGGGAAGGAAAAACTTGGTGCTGTTGTCAAAATAAATAAAAGAACCCATGGACCAATTTATTTTTTTTTAAATCCTACTTTGGGCAAAACCTGAAATCTGTGTATGTGGCCTCCTGCTGGAGTGGTCTCTCGTGAAGTAGCCTAAAAGATGCGTTTTGCAAGGGTTGCTGTTAAGGTTTTTTTTTTTTCAGCTGGGAAAGCTCATTAGATGGTAACTATTGTAAACTTTTTTTCTATGAAAAGCATGTGGGGAGGTTTTCCTATGAGAAGGTTCTCAGTTTTGCTGTGCCATGCCATTAGAACAGAAGTATAGAACAAGAACGATGTGGTTTTTTCCCCACTGTTTACTCTGTAATAAACTAGTTAGATGGTAACTGTTGCAAACTGTACTTGCAGTAACTGCAATTAGCAGTCCAGTTCAATGTGAAGGATTTATTCCATGTAGTTACTTGCCGTCATCAGCCCAGCGCTTCTAATACAACTCTTCTTCCAAGAACTTTTGAATTGCTAAACCGTGATGTTCTGTGACGCTCGTACTGTTCCTTGCAACTTCTGGTTTTGTTTAGTGCTCTGCAAGACTTGCTGTCATGCACCGCGCCCAAAACGGCTTCAAGGCAATGTCGGCGAGTCTGCACAAAGGCAGTTTAAAAGAGAATAATACTTCATGTAGAAGCGTCTCTATTTCCATTTTAAAACTAAATCTAAGCTGACTTGGTTTCTATTAAGTAGAAGCAATCTGTCTTTATTTTTTTTCCCTTTTCAAAAGGAGAAGAACAGAAGCAAAGGATTTTTTAACTGTTAATGATTTCTGGAGAGACGGAAATGAGCAGAGCTAGAGATGTTTTGGAAGTGTTTTCCCACGAGGGGGAGCGTTGAGAAAAGATCACGGCGTGGTTGAGGTTGGAAGGGACCTTCAGAGATCATCTGGTCCAACCCCCCTGCCAGGGACAGCTGCCACCGGATCGGGTGCTGGAAGCCCCGTCCAGCCTGGCCTTGAACACGTCCGGGGATGGAGCATCCGCATCTTCTCTGGGCAACCTGTGCCAGTGTCTCATCACCCTCGTTGTAAAGAATTTCTTCCTTTAATCTAAATCCAGCCTCCTTCAGTTTAAAACTGTTAGCCCTTGTCCTGTCACTTCAGGCCTTGGTAAAAAAGTCTCTCCCCGTCTTTACCCAAGCGCCCTTTAAGTGCTGAAAGGTGTCCCCGGAGCCGTCTCTTCTCCAGGCCGAGCAGCCCCGATGCCCACAGCCTCTCTCCAGAGGAGAGGTGCTCCGGCCCTCGGGTCGTTTCCGTGGCCCTCCTCTGGACCCGCTCTCTGCGTTCACGAGCTCTGTGCTCATGTTCCTCCATTTTATTTTCCCTTTTTTGTTCCTTAAAATCAGTTCTTGGTGCCTCGAAGGGAAGCCTAGCGCACCCCCCGGCAGCCAAACCCAGGGCTGCATCCCGGGTCCCGGCCCGGTGCCGGCGCGGAGGATGCTCAGAGCACACAGGCTCCTAGCAAGCGAGAGGGTAACCACAGCTCGAAGGCTGTTACTATTTGCTGTTTGTCTTTGCTTTTTGTGGGCTCTTTAATAATGGTCCAAGAGGTAAATACATGGGGGCAAAGAAAATCTTCTTTATCAGGGTTCCAGGTTCCACTGGTTTAAAGGCGCCGTTAGGGACCGGGGAGTCGTCCCTCAGAGCCGCCTCTTTATCTTCCAGTGCCACGTTTTACCTTTTTTGCCTTTAAGCAGAAACTTTCTCGGAAAGCTTTCATCCCTTGAGAAAACTGACACGTTGCCACCAGCCATCCCAAAATAGCACTTCCACGCCTTTTGTCTCCTGCCATACCAAAACCCCAGCGTTAGATCTTTCATGCCAGTGCTCTGGGAACTCGCTGGAAGAGGTCAGTTTTCAAGCGCGAGATTCAAGCAAAGAAGAAAAACCCTAAACCCTCTTACACGTTCGCAGTAAGAGATGCATCCACGAATACTAAATTTGAAGCCGTAGCTGGATTTGCATCAGCCGTGTTTTAGGCTGGTTCTGTCTGTGGTTCAGTGTGCTGCAGGCGTGACTTGACCTCCAGAGGTACGTTTGGAGAATGAAAGGGAAACGCTGTGACGCTGGGAGTCGTCGGGATGCGAGGGTCTCCTACCGCTGCTCTTTTGGTGGCTTTGACGAAACCTCTGTGGCCGAGCTACTTGCATCGAAGTGCTGGTGATTGACAAGACGCATTTTGATTAGTTCTAACCAAGCCTTTTGTTATCTTTCTGATATTTTAAAGCATTATTTTGAAATGTTATTAGGACAAGAAATGTAAATACAACTGTTTGCTTCGGTTGGTATTTATTAAATGAGAATATTTCTTGTCCTGGGTGGATTTTCATGAAAATAATTCCTTAAGCATCGCATGAGGATGCTGTTTAAAAACGTGACTGAATAATCAAATAAGGGCCTGCTGTAGAAGGTCTGTAAACCGAATGGACTTGCTTTTCCACTTGATAATATAAAAAAAAAGCAATAAAGTTTATATTTTTGTAGCACAACATAGCATTTTCACGCTATTTCCATGAGCTATTGCAGCTTCTTTGTGATGGATCTACTCCCACGTAGAAAGTGTCGAGAGAAAAATAAGAGAATCTTGTTTTGATAAATGTTCCTGGCGTCAGGCGGGTATGTCCTCGTGCCTTTGCTGCGTAAGGAGAGACGCTGCTTGTCAGGATTCGTAAAAGGAAGGAAACAGGCAATGGTTTCGGCCGCTTTACGCTGAAATGAGCTCAGAGCTTTAATCACAGTGAACCTGGGGCTGTCTGCTTCCCCTGCCGCCCCCAGAAAATAGCTACAGGAGGGAAATACCTCTAAAGTAACGGTTTGACGCAGAGCGGGGGGATGAAGAGAGGTTTTGCACTTCCTCGCCAGTGCTGAATCGCTTCCGCGTCGCCCAGTGCGCCCGCGTGGCTGGGCAGCGCCGGTCCCTTCCCCGAGCCGGGGCCGTGCGCTCCTCGGAGCGCGCCGTGTGAGCTCATTCTCCCATTGGGAACGAGCCCGGACACCTCCTCACAGGGCGCTCAGCGTCGTGCAGGAGAGCGGTGCTGCGCGCAGCTATCCGCCCGCGCACCGGGCTTCGACGGCGGTGGGCGCGGGAGCCCCGTCGCATCCCAGCTTTGCTTCAGAGTCATCGCGCTGATATCCGTAAAGGTCCGTCTTGGGACTGTCCTGCAAAATCAGCAGCAGATCCCTGCCCAGCCCCTTGAGTACCTGCACCACGTAACAAAGGGAATTGGTGTCTCGGTGCCGGAGGGAAAGCCGCAAAGGCGTTGCTTGATGGCGGAGGCTGAGTTTCTGGGCAGGGATTAATGGCAGCCCTGTTTCGGTGCAACTGCTTCTCCCATTCCCCACTCGATTTTCCCACAGTCCAGAGCCAGCTGTTGCATCGATCAGTTTTCATTTGAACAATACGTCCCAGAGGAAGCTTCTGCTAAACTGGTTATCAAGGGGTGAACGTCCGTGTGCGGGAGGGACGGCTCTGCCCGTACCCGTGCCGTTTGCGTTGCAGAATTAGTGCTGCCCGTTAGGCCTCCCGCAAAATTCAGCAGGCTCCAGGAGGGTAATTTCCCCTCCAATTACACTAGCTCTGTTCCAATTTAAATGTAAGCATAGCCTTCGAAACACCATGAGAAAGACCCGAAATACCCTGGGAAAGGGAAAAAGCTTTTCTGGGGAGGGAAATGGCAATGATTCGCTTTATTTCTCCAGAAATCTAATCCCAAGAGGGTTCTCTTATTCCATTTCCTGATCCAACACAACAGTGCTCCAAGTCACGCTTTCAGGGCCTCAACCCATTTCAAAGAACCTTTAATTTAAATAAACAGCTTCTGGAGTGTAATAAGATAAGTGGGTGTGAGATTTGCACATAAAAGGCTGAGGGCAGCCGGTGACCTTGCTGTTCCGTGTCTCTCTGCGCACAGGCGCTGGGAACCCGTCTGTAGCCCCCAGCCCCCTCGCTGCTGATGGTATCAGGCCAGAGATGGCTAAAATATTTTACGATGCCAATATGGAACTTCAAAGCGTTATTTCTCCAGCAGGAGTGCTGGGTTCAGCCGCTTCGGATGTCTCCGCAGGCCGTTTGCCTCCGGCCGAGTCCAGCGAAGCCTTGAAGCTTCCCCGAGGGATGGGTTTGGTTTCCGAGAGTTTTGTGCAGAAGCGGGAAGCAGCTTGCGTTCCCTAACGACCGCTCGCGCCTGCTGAGGCGCAGTGACTGGCGGAGCTTGGCAGCTGATTTTTTGTTTTTGAAAGCGGCTTTACTTTTGCGGAACGACGAAACTCCTGCCTGGGGGGGGGTCCTTCAGCTCTGGAGAGCCAGCTGTTTTCCGAGCGTTACGCAAGGGAGTTTGTTGGTGTTAGCGACGCGAGGTGAAGTGAAAAGCGCAATGTCTGCGGGCTGTCGAGCCCCCAGAGAGGTGCAGGTCTATTTCAAATTACTGAAATGACTAGAACAGATTTTTCCAGGTTACGTTTTGCTTGATGGATGATCAAAAAATGCAATTTTCTAGACGTACCGTATAGCTGAGGTCTAGCCGGGCCAGCGAACATAGCTGCGCCAAAACACGATTTCAAAGATACGCTGTCATTTTTGGTACCAGCTTTGCTGTACGCCCTCGGCGTTTCACCGCTCGCCAGCCCAGACTCGCGTTACTGGAAGCGCGGGTGTATCGGGCAGCTGCCCGCAGGTGCCACGGACGGGCTGCAAGACCTCCCGGTGCTGGCAGAAGACGAAGCAGGGAGTTATTCTGACCAAGGCCTTAGGAAACGTTTGCGTAAGTAATGAATTTGCCGTGGGCCAAAAGTGAGAAAACCCCATGCAGAGAGAATCGGACACAGGCAGCGATTTGCCCCCGTGCCTATGAGACCTGGAAGGACGTGATCCATGCCCTAACCCTGGGTCAGAAAAAAGCAATTTTTAACTTGGATGTAGACCTAAGGCACCTCCTTCCACTTCTCTCTCTCACAGGGGTTGAAACCATCCCTGCGCCGCGCGTGCTTTGCTGCCCAGGCAGCCCGTCTGACTTTGAAATTCGCGGGAAGGAGCAAGCGTGCGTCACTATTGGCACAGCGGGGGCACGCGTCCCGCGTTGTAACGGCCCCGTTTTGAAGAGGTTACTACGGGCAGATAAGCCCCCCACGGGGTGTGTTAAATGAACCTGCACGCGTGAGCTGGCATTATCTGTCAGCTGTTTTCCTGGAACTCGCTTTCTTTGCTTTCCAGCGAGGGGCTTGATACTGTCTTTTGCGAGTGAAGGTATCTGCTGGGAGCAATGAAGTTTCGTGAAATACTGCGACCATGAGATACGCGGCTCCTCTTCCCGCACGCGTTGCCGGGTGGTTTGCTGGGTGCCTGGTGCCTGTGCACAGCCGCGGGTTGCGCCACCGAAAGGTCATCATCGCGACTGAGGGGCTCGGCTGTTCTTCCGAGATGTCTGCTTAAAACCCCCAAACCCAAAACCGAGCTTCTTTTCTGGATTTGGTTCCCAAAAAGTAAATATGGGATACAAAATCACTTGCAAAATAAAATTAAATTCACTATTCTTTGCTGAAATAGCCTGATTCTGCCTTTTACATCTTCTTTGTCCAGCCCGGTTGAAAGCCACGGTGACACAAACCGGCAGGGTGCAGCCCATGGGCCTTCTGCAAGACACCCAGCGGACGGCGTTCCCACCTCCGACAAAAGCTTTGCCCTTGGTGGACAGGGAACAGGGTGCTTTGATGACCACGAGAGGACTTGGCCTGTCTCTGCGGTGTGAGATCAGCGGCACCGAGGGCTTTACCCGGGGGCACGGAGGCTAGCGTTCGTCTTCAGAGCGGCAACGTGACCTCAACATCCGCTCCCTGACACCACGAATATTCCCAGTTCCTCAGGGAATGGGTCACTGCTGGGACACTGGGAGGTGGCTCCCCGGGGCTGGGCTCCAGCAGCTCAGGAGGCAGCGCCAGAGCCGCTGCACTTCTCAGCATTTCCATTGAAATTGGGGTTGGGAGCTTTGTCCATCCCTGCTGCTGCTGCCCTGGAGGCTGGGGAGGGCAGAGGCTTTGCTGCGCTCTCACCACAGCCACAGGGTTTCGGGGCCACCACGCTGGTGATACCGTACCACGTCGGTGATGCCGTACCACGTTGGTGATGCCATACCACGCCAGTGATGCCGTACTGTGTGGCGGCAGAGGAACGGCCAGCGAGCAGGTGACGGTGGCTGCGTGCGAGTGGAGGAGCAGGTCGAGGAGGGTCATATTGGGCAGGATTTCAGGTGCCTGAGGCCCGTACGATGTTTCTCGAAACCCAGGAGGTCAGACGCGTGTCACCGGTCCTCAACTGCTATCATCAAGTAATCAAACTGTCCCTTCGTATTATTAATATTTTGCATTTACGATAAGGAGAAACGACTGCAGAGGGCACCAGCAAGCCACAGAGTGATATTACAAGCAGTAATTGCGTTCTTCTGGCTGAGGAGCATCCCTGCCCCGGGCTCCGGCTGCTCATCTTGGGCTGCAGGCTCTCCCGCATCCCCAGCCAGGCTGCGCCGCTGCTGGGGACACCATCTCACGTGGCTGCAGGGCACTCCGGGTGTTTGTTGGAGAAGCTGGGGAGCACAGGAGCTGACCGTGGCAGTCTCTGGTCTGAGCTGCGATGGTTTCTGTAGGGTTTTGGCTCTCCCCGCCGGTGCCCATCGCAGGCGAGCCACGTTTCACGGCCGGAGCGCGGACACCTGGGGTTCCACCTCCTCCTGAGGCTCAGAGGGAATCCGGGAAGCGGGTGCAGGGGTGTGAAAGGAAGGAGAGAGCACAGCAGCCCCCGCCACCACGCACGGAGCGCAGGGACCCCGGCTGGGGCGGGTGCTCGTGAGGCACCTCCGTCCCAGTCAGATGTCCTGCCTGGCAGACGGGGAGCTTCCCGAGCCCGGGCCTGGCTCCTGCCCCGCGGCGCTGCTTTGCCCAGCACAGCCTCAAACCGCAGCATAAGCACAACTCCAGTTCCTCTAGGAAGAGCCAGCGTCTTTCTTTTACCCCTTTGCTAGGCTCCTGTTGCATGCCAGGGGATTTACAGCAGCTTCTGTTTTCCCAGCCAGGACACGACACATTTGAAATCACGTTTCCAATCCCAGGTCGCCGGGCTGCAAGCCCTTGCAAGCGAGGTGTAAGCTGTGAGGAAGAGGCACTCTTTGCGGCTTCTCCTACTGCTTACAGCCAGGCGGTCTCACCCCTGCCTTCACGGCGGCAGGGCTGTATACACGGATCCTGGGGCTTGTTTGCTAAAGCTTTACACGGGGGTGTAGCTGCTGGCGACCACAGATGGCAACGGAGCGGTTGCATATAGAGATAGAGCTATTTTTAGCATGTAGATATTTCTAAATATTTGCATGCAGTCACGCTGAGCTTTCCTTAAAGCACAAACGCAGGTCGGCACCTGCGGGTCCTGGGGAGGCAAGCGGCGGCTGCGTTTGCCCTGACTTAGGCCGTTGCGGGGCCTCCCTCTCTTTCTCCCCTCCTTCGACTCACGAGTGAAACGGCTTGCCTTAATTTCTCGACAAAAATGGTTGCTCTGGGCGCGCAAAGCATGCCGTGCCTTGGTACCAGCTATGCGGCCAGGGAACGAGCAGCTTATTTCTCTGTCCCTTTGCTTTCCTGCTCCTGTTTTCTGCTGCTGTCCTTCCTGCGGGCAACGTCCCTCTGCCCGCTCGCTGCCTGCATCGGGCAGCCGGCACGGCCGGGACCTGCTGGAGCACTCGTCCGTGGTGCCGGGCTTCGGCCCCCCGAAGCGGTCGGACAACGGCCGTCCCCTGCCCGAGCTCGACGCCCTGAGCGGCCGACAGCGATCGGCTGCCACAGAAAAGCCAATAAAGATAAAGCAGCTGAATTCTTCAAACCCTTGTCTTACTGTCCTGCCTTTGCTTTTGTTACCCTCGAGGCCGTGCTTGTGAAACCTTTCCGTGCAGCACGAGGGCTAGAGGTTTTAACAACACAAGAACTTAAAACCATCTCTATTGTTAGCTGACGAGGCACGGATGGACGGTGCGAGCTATTCCTGGTCTGTCCGGGCTTCGCTGCCTCCTCGCGTGCTCGGGTCACCAGCGGGACCACATCCCTCACCGGTCGCTGTGGCTGATGAAGGACTGATGACCCCTCTGGCTCTTTGGCGATTAAAATACTCCAGCTGAGATCATCTGGTCCGGACAGAAGCCCTTGGGTGAGCTTTGAGGGCCTGCAAAACGCAGGTGCTCTGGCAGGGTGACCCAACTGCTTCTTGAGATGCGGAAGCGGTTTAAGGGCTATTGTTAATGAGAGACACAAACAACCTCCTCCATAAAATGCCTGCTGCTTCCCAATTAATGAGCTCTCAGTTCCTTCCTGTCTCCAGCTCTGGGAATCTCTGGAGGTGACCGGGGAGGCACAAGGTCTCATTTCTACTCTGAAGGCAAAAGCCTCTGGCTCCTCTCAGAGAGGCTTTCAGGAGATCCTGATGAATAAATAGAAGCGACAGCAAAGCACGAGCTACAGGTTACTGCCCTAACGCCTTCCTTGCGCAGGTTTTCCTGCAGTGCTGCGTTCAGGAGGAGCCTCAGCGTTTGTGAGCACCATCCTGCTGCTGACGGCCGGGACGCTGCCGCTGGCTGCTCATGTCCCGGTCACCCATCTCCTGGTCGCCCATCTCCGGGTCACCCCTCTCTGTCACCCAGCCGAGGTGGCTGTTTGAAACACTCCCATTGCTTCCTTTCCCCTGCAAACAGAAACCCTCCAGGACAGCCCTACCCAGTCCCTGGGCAATCGCAGCCCGGCGGTGGCTGTGGGGCTGCGGAGCGCCCAACACCTCCGACGACGACGGCAATGCAGATGCTGCCGCCGAGCGCCTGCCGTGCCCCCGCAGCCTCTCTCCGCCACCCAGGCTAGAGCCACCAGGCTTGTCCGTGCACCCAGAGCTTCAGTTTCGGCAGGTCCGCATCTCCTTTAGTTTTCCAGGTCTTTCCTCACCTGGGGAAGCCTCCCCGGCGGAGCCGGCTGAGCTCAGCACAGGCTTGCACCGATGAACATCGCCGAGCTGCTTCCTTCGACTAAGCTGTGCCGACGGACAAGACCTTGGGCTCAGCTTCTTTTGGAAGGCCTCGTTATTTCAGTTACATCTAATAGTTCTGCTTGGCACTTACCTTTCCAAATCCCTCCTGTCCCACCATCACCACACGGGGACGAGCCGTGCCCAAGCACTGGGGCAGGTAAGGATGCCGACTGGAGCTGCAGGGCAGGGTGCTGGGTCTGACCACCCTGCTTTTGTCTTCCCCTGGTTTAACACCACCGGCCTCTGTCTCCTTTTATACTCACAAGCCTTCTTCACAAATTTCCCGTGGATCCTAGCCCAGTTCTTGCCCACGCTGCTCGTTGCCCACTGAAAGGGAGCTCTCACATCTTGCAAAACTTTTCCTTAAATCACACCTGCCGTCTGGCTCCAGAAGCAGGGCAGATCCGGCTCCCCGATGGACGTGGTGCGGAGACGGCTGAATTAATCCTACCTCCAATAAGGGGGGGTGGGGGGGGGGAGAAGAGGCTATTAAAAAGACGCTGGGTGGAGGTGGGAGAAGGGATGGGGATCCTGGGCACGGCCAGCCCCGACGGTGTCTCGATGTCAACGGTTTGCATGGCTGACCTGTAGCAGAACTGGATGTTTATAAATAAAAGCACAAACCGAAAGCCTAGGGAGAAACAGAAAATATTTCAGGACGAGGTTATATTTACAGTTGGTCCTGAAAGAAAACCAGAGCAAGTTCTTTGGAAGCTCAATTTTGTGGATGTCAGGATGGTTTGAAGGCGAGCCGCAGCCGCAGGCTGGAAACCAGCACAACTTGGGCAGAAAGGTCTTTCCGTGAAGTCGGAATTTGTGTAATGAAAATAGCCAGCTGACCAGGCTTACGTATTACTCTGAAGGAGCAAGCGGCCTGGCTAAGAGGGACAGCTCACCCCATATTTGCACTAAACTTAAATTGTCTTCCGGTTTGGTGCGTGCCGCCCGTACAGCCCCCGTGCCTCCCGAGATGCTCCGACAGCTCCGCATCTGAGCAGAGCACCTGAAACCTGCACTTCAGGGCTCGCTGGCTCCAGGATCAAATTATTTTTTGAATTAACTTCATCGACAGTTTCTCAAGAACGAAGCCTGCACAACACCATTTGTTCCAAATCCGCCTTCCGTCGATTTATCATCTGTTAGGTTGAAAAAACCCCAAGCGAAACCTGTGAGCAATTCTTTCCCTGTTTGGTGACTACCAGCTGGACATCACAACAGGCTTCAGGAAACTTAGCTGAAATCTTCTTTTAAAAGCACATTGTCTGTTCTATTTCCTCTGTGGAAAATAGAGGAAAAAGCTACTCAGGAGCGTGTGTCAGAGGTTGGTGCTGGGCGCACGGGGGGCCTGGGCTCAGCGCGGTGCCCGGGGCGCGCGGGGAAAGGAGCAGGCGACGGAGGCTCGGCCGGGCCGCGGCCGCGTTGATTTACCGAAGCACCTCAGCCCCGGTCCCCGGGCAGCCTGGGGATTGCTTTGGGAGCAGGTGGCGTGGAGAAATCTGAAATCTAGAGCTGAGTGCAACCTCTCAGGAGATTTTTGGAAAGGCAGTTTCTTGTCATTGGGAAGCTTTATTTGCCTAAATGGCTGCTTTCAATTTTCTGTATGGGACTGTGCTAGGCTTTATCTTCTTAGACTTTTTCCATTACTCCGAACTTTGTCTTCCCCCTCCCTTCAGCGCTTCCCTCCTTCACGAGCTGCTGAAACCTCTGGGTTTTTTGGTTTTAAATCCACGAGCTCACCTCGCGAAGCATCACACCTCGCGAAGCATCACCCCAGCAGCGGCGACAGCGAGGGGTCTTGCTGCACATATACCTACACGTGTGCATCCATACGTCTCTCCACACACGTATGTGCAGAGACACGGGCCGGCGGGTCCCCAGCAGCCTGAGCTGCCTGCCGAGGAAGGCACAGTCTACGCCACGCATCCAAAAGCAGCCTTCAATGGCACAAAATTTTAAGAACAACTCATTTGAAAGAGGAGACGTAGCCCCGGTATCGGTTGCTGTTGTAATTAAGCTTGCCTACGCTTGTTTAAATATACATTCCCGCCTTAAAAACCAGCCCTCAGCTCCAGTTAACCCAGTGCGGACGTCCAGCCGGTGCTGGGAAGCGACCAGGCTGCAAGAACAAGATTCCCTGTAGCCTCCGACAGCTTAGCAGAGAAACCAAATGTTTTTCAAACGGGCCAAGTAAAATCGAGCGGCCAAAGGTTGGAGGGACCTCGACCCCTCGCTGCCACGGTTCACAATGCGCGGAGTGCCCCCCTTTGCTGTGTGCCAAATGAAGCATGCGAGCTCTGCAGCGCCGCTCTTCAATGAGGTCTTTCTGAAGTAATGAACCAAAAGTATCTTAGAATGACAAAGTGAATGCATCCTGGTCACCACGCATCCTGTATCTCGAATGAAAAGCATGATTTAGGGCTTTTCTTCTGTCCGCGCTGGTCACAGCCAGGGCTCTTTGGGGGGCTCGGAGGGGAAGGCTTGGCCGGGGTCTCCGGTCAAACGCACGCGTGTTCTCGGCGTGACCGGGGCATCGCCGGCAGGGAAGCCGGTGGTGGTGGGCTTGCTTCTGCTCTGCTGGGGGCCTGGCTGAAGGACAGCGGCCGCGGAGCTCGGGGGCCTCTGCGGGGGGCTGGCTGACGCACCTCGCTTTCCTCTCTCATACCCTGCTGTAATTAACCTAGCAAGAAGGAGAAACTCGCTTTCCTGGCAAACCATCCTTAGAGGTCCCAGGGGAAAGCATCTCTCTATTTCAGACGTCTTTCGATTCAGAATTACTTTCCCGCCTTCCTTTGCACGCTACTGCAGCAGTTATTGCCGCGTAACGTCCTTCTCGTGTGGACACATTAACCAAAGCATCGTTAAAAGAAGAAAGAAGGCGGCATTTCTAGTTAGCTCCTTGGTGACAAGGAGCAAAGGGAAACACGGGTACTAAGGAAGCCGAACAAGTAACTATTGAGATCCGGTCCTGGGAAGGGTCCGGCGTTGCTGCAAGAGGACGCGAGGAGCTCCGCACACACGCGCTCCCGCGTCCCCGTGCCTTAAAGCAGACTCTGCCGTCAGACACGTCAGAGCTAGCGACGGCGGGGCCCGAGAGCCACAACCACACCGGTTCCCCAGAGTTTTTCATTCACAGTTGCCGCCCGTTTTCCAAGCTGCGGGTGTCTCATTGAAAGAAAATACTGCAGGTATTTGAGCAAGATGTGCGTAACTATCGCTTACAACGCAATGTACGTGCTCGTAGGAGGCCTGCCTTATTATGTGGCTAAAGTTTAGATGGAATGCCCTTCTGGTAGAGATTCCCACACTGCGATGTAAACTTCTCCAGCCTCAGCGCCTGCCAGGAATCTCCGCAGTTTGGGAGCCGCTGGGCCCGAGGGTTGGCCACGCTTTTGGTTTACGTTAATCCCCGCTGCTCCCAGTCCGAGCGCCTGGGAACCGGCTCTGCTCAGCCCTTCCCAGAAGGGTGACCCGGCCCCGCCGCTGTGTTGTGACAGCTGAAAGTCATCGCCGAGCCGGGGCGCCCGCCTCTGCTCTGCAGACCCCGAGGCTTCGGAGGCATCAGGGTTGGCCCTTCTCGAGACAGAAAGGTTTTCCCTGGCTGCGGCGGCTCCAGTGCCGCAGAAACCCAGCCTGGTCAGGGCTGCAGGGACACGAAGGCGCCAGCGGGCATCGTGCTCTGGCTGTGCCCCGGCAGCTGCGGCTGTGCCGGCCGGGTATGCTCAGGGACCGGCTCCATTCGAGGGTGCGTGAAACGCCGCCGGGCTAGCGAGAAAACCTGCTTGCCATGCAGCATGCGGTGCACAGGGCTCGCGCAGAAGCTCAGTGCCTTTAATTTAGGGCCTGTTTCATCAGCGTATTCCCAAAGGTTTACATTTGGCCAGGGTGAAGCATTTACGAAACAGCAGCTGCCGGTATGGTCTTCCCCTCGGCTGCAATCGCTTCTCCAGCGTTCCCGACACCATCGCCCAGACGGTGCAACGGGTTTGGCTGCGTGTCCCGCAGGAGGGATCACCCCGTGCCCTCGTCCCGGCCGCGGATGTGCCCTTGTGCACGGACAGGTACCACAGGAGAGGCTCGCCAGGCCGGGTTAGCACTGAGATGGATTGATTTGCAAAAACCGGTGTAGGCATCAAGACAACCCGGGGGCTGAAGCCTTTCGATCTGCGAGTCGCCAGCGGGCTGCCAGCATTTACCCCGTTGACCCAGCTCATGTTTTAATCGCACAAACCCCGGTTGCAAACGGCAGCTTAAATGATTTTCAGATGCGAACCGACCGCACCTTTCTGCTGCAGCTGAGAGTAACCACCCCGCCGCTGTCGCTGGTACCTAACCCATCTCCACTTCACTGCGTTCTCAATGAAACATCCGTCAAGGTTCCCCAAGGGGGAGAGAAAATACAAACCCCTTCCGTTGCCTTCAATAACTGTTTAATTTAACACACGCGTGAGCTATAGCCATTAAACCCCAACACATTTAGTGGCTATCCCTTAGTAAAACTTGGGAGCGTGACGAGAGCATGGGACGGATGGTGCCGGCAAGAAGGAGAACAGGACTGAACACAGGGCTCTTGAAATATAAAAATTTACACCACGGTGGACAGGAATAGAACACGAATAGTGAAATCACGGCTTGTGTTTTACAACCAAACTACACGGAGGCATTTCCCCTGTTCTGGGACCGAACGTTGCTCCCGACAGCACAGGTGAAGAATAAACGCACCCCGGGCTGTGTGACCTTCATGGTCTTCCCAGTTTCTGGGTGTCTGCCATAGCCCGAGGAGTAATACAGAAAGGAAATCCTACCGAAACGCTCCCGACCCTCCTCCGGGGACCAACCTAACAGCAAATCCTCCCCGAGGCAGGCAGGGATTAACACATGGCGCCCCCGGACCGGGCGGTAAGGGCTGTGCCGGCCGAGTGCCGCTCCTCGTACGATATTGGATATTCTAGTTGAAAGACTCAACTAACCCTAACAGAGATGAATCTATATGAGCAGGAAAAAGGTTTTAAGCTTGCAAGAACACAGAAAAACACCTTAATCAACCACTAAACTGCTACGCCGTAACTACATACAGAAACCCCGGCGTGTAAGTACTTTGCTGCTCACGAGGAAGGCTGCAGCGAACGGGACGCACCGCTCACTTTCCTTCACAAACACGCGCAAGGGAACGCGCTGTTGGACTCCAACACCGATGCGTCGTTTCCCTTGTGCCTTGGTGTCCCTTACCGTCCCCTCTGCTCCGGAGCGATACGGGCAACGGCTTCGGCAGGGAGAGCTAGCAGCGGGGAGACGAGGGTGCGGAGCCATCGCTCACGCCACGAGCCCTGCATTCGTGGGGGTAACTGAAGCCGATGCTTTATTCCTCTCCCTGTCTCTGTTTCTTAAATCACAGCTGTTTAGCTTCAGTGTGTAAACATTTTAATGAAAATTACAGAAATGGGTTGCCAGCTTCAAGTCCCTTAAGGAAAAAGAAAAACCAAACCCTAACCCAAACGGTCGGCTGTGCTGGTGGCGTGCTAGATGCTCACTTCATATATAAAAAAATAATAATAAGAGTTTCGTGCTGGCCTGCCAACACCATCAAGAGGCTGAAAATGTGAAATGATAGCACCATAAGCATTTCTGAGAGGTCCCCCCACCAAATTATTGCTGCTTTTGGTTTCCGTTCCCCAAAATGCTTCCCTGCCGGTCGCCCAGCGGCAGCGTGGCCCCGACAGAGGCTCCCGGCTGCCCCGGCATCTCCCGTGGGACCAGCGGGACCTGCGCCCCCAGCCCAAGCCAGACCTTATTTTTCAGACGGATGGTTCGAGCACCGTTATAGTGTAGCACAAATAAAAGAAATCAAGCCTTCCCCGTGTTTTCAAAGAGCACCGCGCGGCTCGCAGAGGCACCGTCCGGCACTGCCGCGGGACGAGGCAGAGCCGCAAGTCCTGGCTGTGACCCAGCTCCCTCCGCCACCGTGCTGCTCCGGTTGCCCGCCGCGGGTCCTGACGCTTCTCGCCCTCGGGGATGGTCCTGTCACCTCCTGGAGGCCCGCTCGTCCCCGCGGTCCCGGTCGGGCGCTGCGCGGGGCCCGTGCTGGCGGCAGCTTCGGCAGCACTGGAGATGGACCGTCGGGAGGTGGCACCTTCCCAGGACCCGCAGGGTCTGGCAGAAGCCGAACGTCAAGCGGTCGCGCTCGCAGACGAAGCCTGGAGGGGAGGCGAGAGGGCAAGGACAGCGTTATTGCCGGTGTCACCGGCGCGGTTACCAAGCGTTTGATGCAAACATGCAGCCGGCAGAGACAAAGACAGACCTCACCAAACGCAGAGCCCACCCTCATCTGGGTACCGAGCGTCTCGTTATTTCTAATCGCCTGCACAAAGAACACCTCTGCTGCTGTCTACAGCTCTGCAGCGGAGCGAACCCATTTGGGCGAGCGGGGCTGAGCCTGGGGCTTGCTCCTGGGCAGGAGCGTCCGTGCTGGAGGCCTGGGAGAGGCGACAAGCCTCCTCGCAACGACGTCTCCTCCCAGGCCCCAGATCTTCCCGGCAATGCCGGCAGAAGGCGGCAGAAAGGCGACCGTTCATTTTTCTTCGCATTGTGTACGGATTATTTCGAGAACCTGCATCATCTGGTTCACTTCCTGCAGGTGCCTTGCAAACTTCAAAACAACATCGGCGCTGCTCCGAGGACGAGCTTTGCTTTGGGACCCGCTGCTGGGGGCACAGCGCCCGGGCCAGCTGCAGCAGCGGCCGTGGGTCGCAGCCCGGCCGCCCCGGCTGAGTCACTCACAGGCTGAGCAAACTGTTTGCAGAAACTGTTTCCTCTCTGCAAAGAGTCTGGAAATCACAAATCCCTCTCCGGGGCCGGGAGCACCACGTCGGGGCGTTTGGTCCAGCGCTCGGATTCGTAACGGGGGGACATGCGAGCGCTGCCCCAAAGAGACCTTGCCCTTGGGGTGTGATAGGGCGGAACATCCCACTGCCCCGAAACGCCCTCGCACCTGCCACGGCCTGCAAACCACGGTGCCGTGCGTGCCGCGGGACGCGGCGAGGAGGGCACGGCCCTTCCCTGCACCATCGGCAGAGGCTGCAGAAATCAGCCCCAGCAGCTCCCAGCTCCGCCACCAGCCAGACCGGCCTCGAGCAGGCTGCAGCTCGCCTCACTCACAGCAGCAGAGACCCATCGCAAATCTGCGTGGTTTATAAGCACATACACTTGGTTTGCTTTCATTTTTAATTTCCTCCTTTTCTACTTTATACCAAAACACGCGTGTGCCTCATTCAGCCGCCAGCGTCTCACCCAGTTGTGTAAGACTTGTTTAAATCACATCAGCTCTGTCTAATTTTACCAGCTCTTCTCTGACAAAGGGCAGAGTTGCTGCTCCCCGGGGCGGACGCGCGGGGCTGGCACCCCCCGGTCCCCTCGCACGGCCTCTCCCCAGGCACCCTCCGCCCAGCACCACGCCGAGCAGACGCAGAAATGGGACGAGAAAATGGGCTTTGCTCTTCTTCAGGACACTTTTGTGCTGGGGAAACGCTGGGACTGAGCCAGGGGAGCTCTCGCTGACCACTGCTCCTCACCATCTCCGCTCTGCCAGCAAAAGCCTTTGCTCAGGGAAAGGCCGCTGCCCCGGTTCCCACGGGGACGAGCCGACCCGCAGCGGTTGATGCAAGGGATGCAGCAGATGCAGAGCAGAGACTTTTCCCCCAGTCTGGGATTTCAACCACAGCCCTCACCCCTGCCCCAGCCCGTCCGTAAGGAGGTCGCTATACCGTCCTAAAACTCATTTTCTATTTCAGCAGAGGTATTTCCTCTTGAGCAACAGCCATTCCTGCCCGGCCATCGTGTCTCTGTGCCATGAAGAAACCAGCTCACAGCGAAGCTGCTGCCCGCCGGCGCTGCGGGACCCAACAGCTGCCAACAGACTGGGACCGAGCGCCGGATCCCGGCCCTGCATCGCACTCCCGGGCTGGGGATTTGGTCCGACCGCCTGGATGCTGGGGACAGCGCGGATTTTTCCTGCCAGCTGAGCAGAGCAGGCGAGGAATGGCTGTGAAGCCCAGAGAGGGCCGGGCCGGGAGCGGTGCACGTCCCCAGACCTGCCTGAGCACCAGGGCCGGCTGGGAAAACGGAACAGCTTACTCGTGCGATGCTGCGTCGGGCTCCCGGCCGTGGCGTCTCCCGAGAGCAGCCCCGCGGCTCCGCACGGCGTCCCCTGAACCCCCAGAGCCCGTTGGCATCGGGACATTCGAGCACACGAACACACGTATTCCCGTGCGCGCCTGCCGCAGGACGGGGATGGCTCGCGCAGGGACCCTAAAACACCTCTGGGGGTCTGATGAGAGAGAAAAGCCTGAGGACGTCAGCCTGGAGAAACCCCCGCCTGCCCCAACAGCAACGCCGGGGCGCACGGCTGAGCTGCGCCTTAAAACACACTGGTGCCCAGCTCCGGCTCAGCACGCCGATCTCGGGGCAGGGATCTGTAATCATTTACTCTTCACCGGGGCACGACCGCTGGGTAACTCCCACCTGCCCGACCGATGCTTCCCGCGGGATTTATAAACTCGCGGTGTTTCGAGTCGCTGGTCTTGGAAGCGCTATTGAGTTGGAGAGATGGAGAAGGCAGCGACGGCTCCTGGCAGGCACGGACGGGGCTGGCGTGCGCCGGCGGGTTAATTATTCGCCGCATCGCACGGAGCAAGCGTAACAGCAGGAAAAACTCCGTGGCGCTTAGAAGAACTCAGTTAAAAATACCGCGTGGCCGGATGGGAATGTCACCGGCCTTTCGGAGGGTCAGCGCTGCCGTCCTGGGGGATGCCATGCTGAGGCAGACCCCCGCCGAGCACCTCGGTATTTTTAGCCCGCTGCCGCTGTGCGTTGCTGGGCTTGTCGCTGTTCGCGAGCCCTCTGCTTATCGCGATGGTCTTCCTAGAAAGCTATTTATGGATCCCAACCAAGTCGCCTCCTGCCTTCCCTTGAAAGAGCGGTGAAGGCTAGGCTCCGGGGGCTCTCACTGGAAAGCAGCTTTCCAGCACCAGCGGTGATGGTTGAGCTCTTTTCTGATCCCTTTCCAACGCCCTGGGCACTGGTACGGAAATTCCCATACCCGCAGCACCCAGAGCCGTACACAGGCATAAATAAGCCCATCGGTCACCTGCCAGGAGTTATTTCCATTTGTACGCCACGCTGTGTGCGAAAGCGTGAGCTTACTGCGGAATAACAGCCGGGACGGGCTTAGCGGGGCGTGGAGAAGAGCCACGACCCCGGCCGGAGGCGCTGCTGCCCTTCCACGGGACCCCGCAGCAGACTCCGCGTCTCCACGGCATTTTAACACAATGAAGTTGGCAGGAGCTGTTGAGCGCTCGTCATTTTTCCAGATCGGGCCGTGCTTCGGGCTGCTGCAGCGTCTCAGCGTGGATGTGTGCGGGGTCAAGCTCAGGTCTGAAAAACTTGGCCGAGCTCGTGATTCCTCCCCGGAATTTGGGCTTGGGCAAGGGAAGCTGTAATAAGCACTTAATTTGTCAGCTCTTCAGAGAGGGTCCCTACAGAATTGACCCAATTTTCATTTAATCCTTTTGCTGTTGGTTTTTTTTCTATTAACAATTTTCTTTTCTATAATCCTGACACTTCATCTGAACGCACGCTCCAGTGTTCAAGTCTGTGCCAAGTTTTCATCTAAAGAAATAACAGCTTAAAGCAGGGCTTTCAAAATCCAGGCTATGTCAGCATATTAGAACCTGAAAACCCCCACTTGTTTTTGGTTGGTTTTTTTAGGTTGGCGTGGAAGTCACTTTAAATTTCATTTAAGCTTCTGCCGTACAGACCTAAGCGTTTACTTTTATGCTCGGGGAAAAATAAACTTCCTGGGACAGGTTTTGTAAAAACAAGGAAAGGTTGAGCTTCGAGCTGAGCTAGCAAAACCAGGGAATTAAGCTGCTGACCTCTGGCCCTCGGGATGCTCTGAGCGCCAGTGCCGAATTTAACAAGTATTATCCCAGGCTCCTGCTCCGGGGCCCGCGGTGCCCTCCCCTGGGAACGAGCACTGGCCAAGGCAGCACGATCCGTCGCAGGCAGTGCTGGAGCCGTGGTCGCTGGTCAGCACGCGCGCGACGTACGCTCGGGTTTGCCTGCACGGGCAGGCACCGACACGGCCGCAGAAGCTTGGAAAACTGGGAGGAAACGCACAAAAACCCAGCGGTTTTCGGGTCTCAGCCCTGCTGCTCCCAGCACGTCTCGCTCAGCCCCAGCACCGCCACGGAGCGACCACCGACACCCCCCGAGCACCCAGCCCGGGGATCACAGACCCAGGGCGGGGCGAAACGCTGGTGCTAAGAGGTCCAGAGGGATTATGCATTTTTTAGTCTCTGGATCCCACAGAGAGAAATTATCATTTCTGGAGAGCCGCGGCAGAGCTGGGACTCCCCCCACACCCTGCGCCGTCTTCCCCTTCCTTCTCACGAGTGCAGGCAGAAAAAGCCAGCTCTGCCGAAAGGAGTCGCAGAGGACGACCCCTGGCTTCCTCTCCAAAATCCGAAACCGCTTTAAACACACCATGTCCAGAGCTTCCCGCAGCCAGCGCTGCAAGGAGCCGTCGGCTTGAGCAGCCAGCCGTGTCGCGTCTACAGAGTCTTCGCCGCCTCTGCCTTGTTTTCCAGGAGCAGATGAGGCAGGCTAGCGGTGCTGGGCAGCAGCATTGAGCCCTCCTCTATTTCAAGACCAAGGGAAACCGAACCCAGGCAGGAGCCCCAGAGCGTGACTGCAGTGGCTGAGCACAGTCGTTCCTCCAGGCACGGGTAAAGCGCCAGTTCTTCACTTTCGTCCTTGCTTTCCCCATTTTCAGCACTTCAAGGCCAAGGCCAATACCGTCTCTGCTGAAGGTCTTTGTTCTGCACGGCAGAATATGCCTCTGGTGTATTCTGGAGTTTTCAAAGAAGTTAAGTAAGGGTTAACGTTTGGTTGCTGGGGTTGGGCTTTGCCTCCTCCTTGCCAGGCTCTTACTGGCAAGGGGCTCCAGCAGAGCCCAGGCTGCAGCCCCGGGGTCCCTTGGGTGCCCCGCACAGGGTGCCTGAGCCTGCACGCCCGCACCCATGGCAGGTGAGAAGCAGATTCTTGCACCTTCCTCACTGCTTGCACTGGCCACTGAGGTCCACTGGGGTTTCTGAAACTTCAGTCTAACGCAGCGGTTGCCAAGAAGGAGGGAGGAGAAGCAGCATCTCCCAGCGCCGGAGGAGACGCATCTCCCAGCGCCGCTGGTCAAACCAAGGTCATTTACATCAAAAGCGTGCCGCACTGCAGTAAGGAAACCCCACCGTTCCCGTCAGGGCGAGGAAACGTGCCCTTCCTGCTCCATCTGCCTGACGGACGCGATGGTTTTTGTCTCCCACTGCCCAGGTTTTCAGGGGAGCCGCTGTGCAGACGCAGTGTGGGTGGATCAGCATCCGGGGCGCGTTACAGGGGACGTGCACAGCACCGTTACTGCTCGGACCTGGCACGTGCAGCAACCCGCTCAGCAGGCAGGGCCGACACGGGGACGCCTGCGCAGCCCCTGCCAGCCCGTGTCATTGAGCGCCTGTTTCTCCGTAAGGCTGAAACGGGTAACATTCATTTATCCCACATTTAATACAAATGAGGAATCCCGTCCCAAGCACCCATTTTTCACTGATGGCCGTTGTTAATTAGCAGCAACTAAAGGGCACTCAGTGACTCGCTCAGCAGCCCCTGCCACTTGGATACAGACTTCCACGCTCAAACGACACAGAAAATTGGAATTTGCTGCAATTATTTCTAGCATGTGTCCCTTGTGGACAAATTCAGCTACACGCAGAACCATGAATAATTTCATTTCCCTACTCAAAGCAAGAAGGGATATAGCATTTAATTGCCAATTAATCCTGAGGCAACTAGAAATGCAACCAGACCCTGGCTAACGAGCCTGGAGCACCGCACGCGGTAGAAGAAGAGGGTGCTGGGCGTCTGGGATTTGCCCCGGCACGGCCCTGGCATGCGGGGGCTTTGCCCCTCGGTCCCCCCCGAGGCATCGCCCCGCTCGCAGCCCCACCAAGCACNTATAGCATTTAATTGCCAATTAATCCTGAGGCAACTAGAAATGCAACCAGACCCTGGATAACGAGCCCGGAGCACCGCACGCGGTAGAAGAAGAGGGTGCTGGGCGTCTGGGATTTGCCCCGGCACGGCCCTGGCATGCGGGGGCTTTGCCCCTCGGTCCCCCCCGAGGCATCGCCCCGCTCACAGCCCCACCAAGCACGGTCCCCAGTGCTGGCTGCTCCCGGGACACGAGGCCGAACTCCATCCTGCTCCATCCCTTCCTGCCGGCTGGGATCCTTTGTCTCGCTCCCAAAGGAAGCGCATCCACAACCAGTTTATACGTATCTGTCCTCGGGCCAGCTGAACGCTTTACCTTCATTCCTTGGGTATTTAGAGTCTGAGACGCTTGTGGGGAACAGCTGTGTTTGCTGAAGCGCCTTGGCCGGAGCGAAGAAGCAGACCCCTCGCCTGCTTGATGTGAGTTTGGGGAATGCGCAGACCCGCCCAGTGCCGGATCCGCAGAAACGAGCACGAGGAAAAACGTTAATTTTACGACGTTTACCACGACGAGCAGCCCTGCCTGAGGTCCAGCGAATCTGTCCGCGCTCCTATCGCCCAGGCCGTGCTGGGGGGAGGAGAGCGATGTCCCCCTCGCCCCGCCGGACGCCAGCAAGGAGCCGCAGGGCTTTCCCGGCTGCTGCGGACGTGGGCGAGAGCAACGGCTCTCAGCCCCCGTGCAGGCTGTCCTGCGCTGGAGTCGCATTTGTTCGAGTTTCTCGTCTCAGCACGGAGTCAGATAAACGCCCCCAGCCTTGCCGAAGCATTGCGTGGAGGCACCTGGGTGCCCGACGGGCTCCGACGCTCCCCGGGAGCCACCGAAGGACGCGGCCAACCTTATCTTTCCCGCTCACAGCTGCATGCAGCTGTACAACGACAGGCACAGTTTAAAATAACCTCTCTGTAATCTTCAATTAATCTATAACCTGGCAACAGAACAGGATTCTGGTTCTAATCAATTCCAACCTCCTTTACTTGAGGAGAGCCGATTGCCGGTGAGATGCTTGTTTACGCTTCATCTGTTCCACCCCTGTTAAAAATTCATCTGATAATGGTTTTAACATTTAAACTCTACTGGGGTTACTCGCATTTTTGTGCTCAAAGCCAAATCCACGATTCTGCTGGTGTCGGTGCTGCTCGTGCGGGAGGAGGTGGAGGCTCCCTGTGCTTCTAACATAAACACGTGAACCACTCCAGCCTGCATTAATCCTGTGCAGCAAAGACCCTTTAAAACACGGGAAAGGGCTGGAGTTTGCGTCCGTGCCTTTCCTGGGAGCCTCTGCCTGTGCATTTACACATCTCTGATTTCCTGCCATGTGAAAGTTTTGTTCCTCTTCACGGTTTGGCAGGAAATGTTTGTATTTCCAAGAGGCGTTTCCTGCCCTGGGCTACAGCCGGGGCGTTTATGGCATTTTTAATCCAGGGTTTTCACATTTACTTGCGCGCTTCCTACACTTCCAAGTGGTTATTCTGGTACAACCTTGGCTACGCCGCGTGGCTCCACGGCTCTCATCACCAAGCCTGGCACGGAAATTTTCCCTTCACAAAAATAGCCGGAACCGCACATCATTTCTTGAGCAAGCCTGACTAATCATTTCCTAACCGTCGAGCTGCCCGACAGACCTGCAAACGCAGGAGGGTTGTGCGGCTGCCGAGAAGGAGCGGTTCAAGGGCTACAGCACCCAAACGGCCAGCGCTCGCGGCCTCCAAATCCCGGTTAATCAAAGCCAACGCTTCTGCCCTCTCCAGCATGTGTGTTCGGAGGAGCACGGCCGGATGCAGCTCGNCTCATCACCAAGCCTGGCACGGAAATTTTCCCTTCACAAAAATAGCCGGAACCGCACATCATTTCTTGAGCAAGCCTGACTAATCATTTCCTAACCGTCGAGCTGCCCGACAGACCTGCAAACGCAGGAGGGTTGTGCGGCTGCCGAGAAGGAGCGGTTCAAGGGCTACAGCACCCAAACGGCCAGCGCTCGCGGCCTCCAAATCCCAGTTAATCAAAGCCAACGCTTCTGCCCTCTCCAGCACGTGTGTTCGGAGGAGCACGGCCGGATGCAGCTCGGAGCCCGACGGCTGGATGGGGCAGCGGGTGTCCCAGGCTGCAGAGGGACCTCTGCCGAGCCGCACACCCAGCCGGCTCCCGCACCCCGGCCGCCCTCCTGCCCCGCTCGGGCTCTCAGCCCTCTCTTTGTTCAACGAACCTCCTGAGGGTCTAAAGTTTCTTTCTGGGCAGACAAAAAGCTTTTCTTTTTTTGTCCAGACACATTAAAAAGATAAGGTTGATTAATGATTAACATGCTAATACCAACGCCATGAAATCCCCTCATTATATTGCTTTTCCTTTCAAGTGCTGTTAACCCTTGCAGCCCAGAGACTTCTGGCTTACAGAGAGCTGCCTCGTGCCGTAGCACACAGCTTTCCAAGCGAAGGTGAGAGGAGAAGCCAAGCAAGTGCCCGCGGCACAGCCGAGTACCGCGGCTGCAGCCAGAGCAGGTAAACAAAGCCGGCAGCCGCGGCTCAGGGCCTGACTCGCTGGAGCATCTGCTCGGACGTACCCAAAGATGCTGGAGAACTGGTCTTTTACCCGACTTTCTCACAGCGAGGCCAGGCTTGTTTCAAAGGGTTTGTGTTCCGGGACTTAATCACTAAACAGCTTTCTGGTGGTCAGGGAGCTTAATCGCTTGACATTTCCTTCTGGCTCCCTTCTTCCAAATTGCACGTTGCTCCTGAAGCAGGTCCCTTCGCCCCGCGCCACCCCCCGGCAGGTTAATTCGGGCGGATGCTAGCGGTCCCTTTGCTGGGTGACTCCACAAGCGCATTCCAGCTCACATCCAGTTAAAAACCACGCTCGGGCCCTTGAGAGCTGAGTGCTCTGGGCACTTATAGATGCTTACGACATTCCCACTTCATTATCGATTAGCCAAGCCAGCCTTACACAATTCATGTATAAAACACTCCTTCCATCTTCCCACAGACACACGGCTTTTTAGCAGGCTGACTAGTTTTTCCTTCCTCCCCCATCGCTTCCCTTGCTGCAGCCGGTACCAGCTCCCCGCTCGCCAGCACCGCGTGCCCATCGCCCTTCCCCGTGCCCGGACCCCCGGCTCGCCCCCGGCACCCAGCCCGTCCCACCCCGGGCGCTGATGCGCTGGCCGCACCGCCCTTCCTGGGTTCCCTTCCCGCGAGCCGCACGGCGTCGTGCTGCTGGCCAGCCGGGAGGGCGCGGGGCACGACCTGCCCTGGCAAAATTAATTGAGCGTAGCTCGTCTATCAGCACGGCCAGTTATTGCTGGCGCCCTCCTCCAGACTGTCTGGGGAGACCAAGAAGTGAAAGGTGGGGAGAAGAAAAATAAATAACGAGTCTAAACTTGGCGAGGAAAAACATCCACGGCTACCAGACCCAGAAACGGGTCGTGCTCTTACAGGGCCTTTGCTTCGTTTCACGGCGCGGCTTCAACGAGGCCAAGCAGACCACCCAGCCGGCGCACAGCACGCCCCCTCAGCGCCCGCTAACGCGGTGCCGTTTCAGCCAAGTGACGCCATGCTGTGCCCCACTGCGTCGCTGCACAACGCACAGCGAGCGTAAAAACCGCGCACGCCTGAGTTTCTAAGCGGGAGTCGCTGCATCAGCCCTCACCAGTGCTGTGCGGTGGAAAAGCGTCTCCAACCACGGCAGAGGACGGCAATGGAGGACGATGCATCGCTCCTCCGTGAAGCTGATGACGGAGGAGCCGCCCGCGCTGCGGGTAACATTCCTTAACTGAGAGCTTGGGCGGTTTTCACACCAATCCCCACCATTATCACCATGTCCTCGAAAAGCAGCATTTATCCCAAACAAGCTCCTGGGGAGCAGAACCACGCTAAAGACGAAACGCTCACCTTTCAGGACGGGCAGAAGGGCCGCGGGGCGCCGCTCGCTTACCCGGCTCGGAGCTCTCGCAGTCCTGCGGGTTGCACTTCTGGGTGCTCTCGGGCCAGGGCTCGTGGTCGCAGAGGCTGCTGTCCTCCTCGGCCAGTCCCGTCTTGGTGTTGATGCACTTGACCTGGCGCCGCTGGATGCCCCCGCCGCAGGGAGCCGTGCACTGCGGGAGCGGGGCAGCCCCTCAGCCCCGGGGTGGCCGGGCACCGTCCCCACGCCCCACAGAGCCGCCCCTCCAACGCCGCGCTGTGCTGGCAGCACCAGACCCCGGGAGGTTTTGATTGCAGTAGCCCCCGGTTGGGTTTTGAGGGCCGGGTTTGCCCCTCCGCTCCTTGCATTCAGCGCAAAAGCCCCGTCGCGAGGGGCCGCCCGCGCGCGCTCACCTCTCCCCAGGAGCCCACCACCCAGGTGGTGCAGGGGTGCGTGTTGCAGGGCCGGGTGGCGTTGGGCCGTAGCGCCTCCTCGCAGCGGCCCAGCTCCGGGCACGTCACCAGCCGCTCCTGCTCCCCGCCGCCGCACGACTCCGAGCACTGCCGGGACACGAGACACGGAAAGGGGAAGCGAGCAGGGCGAGAGGAAGGCGGACACGCTCCGTGCATCGGCATCTCAAGGAAACCCGCCGCAAACCCGCCCTGCAAACGCACAAAACCCGCTTCCCGGGTGGAGCGCCCGCTGTGCGGCTACCCCTGCTGTTATGGGGTGGATTCCTTCCTGGTGCTCGGAACTCGCGGGAGGTTCCCAGAGGCAGGAGGACCCAGCAGACCTGCTGCAAGGATCTGCTTCCACGCTGCAGGCGTGCGAACAGCCAGGCTGAGCCCGCTGCCTCCGTGCGGGCAGCGGTCGGGGGGCTCCAGCGACGCACCCCGCTGCAGGCAGCTCAGCACGCCCGGCCGCACGCTTGCCCAGCAGCAGCTACTGCGCGTTTGCTCTGGGCAAGCAAACGTCGAGTGCTGCCGGAGCGTGATTACACGGAGAGAGAGGAAAGAAAACGGCAGGTCTGAAACACCCTGTCGCAGGCACGCACGCCGCGTGTGCCTGGCCAGGAGCGAAGCCCCGCTGCGATACGCAGGGGTTGGGTGCTGCGCCTCCCGCTCAGCCCCCTCCCCAGCAGCCCCTACCTCTCTCCAGGAGGACGTGTACCAGTCCAGGCACGGCGTGCTCTGGCAGGGCAGCTGCACCGGTGGTTTGTAGAGGACAGCCTGGCAGTGGAAGGGCCGTAGGAGCCTCTCGTCTCTGGTGTCGACGCAATGCACGTCCCGAACCTTCGTCCCCCCGCCGCAGCTCCTGGAGCACTGGGAAGTGACACGGGCATCACGCTGGGGAAGGGCGGCAAGGGCCGGCGCAGGGATGACCCCAGAGCCACGCTCTGCCTTGGGCTGGACTGAGTCGATACCCAGCCTCTTTTCACCTCTTCCTCTAGTCCAAGCCAGAGAAAAGTCTGTGCAGCTCTGAATCTGTCACTACCATCCCTCGGAAGGCAACCGGTTGCCAGTTGTAACGGCAACAAAGTCTTTATGCGTTAGACAACTGACGATCCCAAGAAACGGCAGCCACCCAGAGCGAGCAGGGTTGTTCCCCACCACTGAACCCCACCGACCCAACTCAAACACCCCGCGGTAGCGCAGAGCGGACAGAACGTTTTCCAGAGGCTTTCAAACCGTTCTGCGTTTAGCCTTTGCAAATCCCAGGCTTTTTAACCAGCCCAAGAGCAGGAAAAATTATTGGAAAGATTATTGTGGGACGAAGTAGTTTAAACCGCGTGGCAAGTGCAAATCTTTACCCTCTGCCTTTGCGAGCCACGGAGCAAGAGCACGCCCCGAGAGGAGAGCGGGTACTGCTCCAGCCACGGCGCAGGCACCACTTGCCGTCACTTTTCTGTGCATTTTTCAGTACGAGCTGCACGCCTGTTTACCTTACTCCAGTTCCCCACGCGCCACGACGAACACGGTCTCAGGGAACACCTCCGAGCGGGGACGGGTTTGTTCGCCGTGGCGCAGCCGTCGTCGCTGCCCGTGCTGCAGCGCACGGTCCGCCAGATCGCGCCCACGCCGCAGGTGGCCGAGCACTGCAACACACGAGGCAGACGCCTGCTCCTCTCCTCTCCCGCCAGCCCCAGCGGGGCCGTACCTTGACGCCCCGATGTTCCCCGTGCCCCGTGGCCGGCTCTGGCCAAGGATGGAGCCCAGCAGCCCAGCAGAAATGTCCCTGGGGACTCGGCCCATCGCCCCCGCCGCGGGCATCNGCAACACACGAGGCAGACGCCTGCTCCTCTCCTCTCCCGCCAGCCCCAGCGGGGCCGTACCTTGACGCCCCGATGTTCCCCGTGCCCCGTGGCCGGCTCTGGCCAAGGATGGAGCCCAGCAGCCCAGCAGAAATGTCCCTGGGGACTCGGCCCATCGCCCCTGCCGTGGGCATCGGGAGGGGTGCCAGTAACACCGGGGCGTGGGGAGGAAGGGCTGCGGGGTGACGTGGAGAGAGGAGCTTTCCCGGAGGCTGTGCCTGGCGCTGCCTGGCAGGGGACGCAGCCCTGCAGAGAACTCCCCACTGCAAGAGGCTCCTCTCTAACCAGTCCCACATCGTGCAGCCCTCGGGTTGGGGAAGAAGGAGGAAAACCCTCCTCCGTCACCCATTTCAGTCGTTCCTGCCCTGGCTGGGACTGTCCTTTCCCTCCCTGTTCAGCTTGTGGCTTCCAGCAGGATTCTCACACCGTGACCCCAGCAGCGATGGCCATCGCCCCACGCCAGCGTCCCGGCCACGGCCGCCCGCCGCTCGGTGGGAAACGGGGCAGCTCCGGGGATCTCTGTGGCTGGGGGTGCCTTCAGCTTTTTTGTTGCTAGGTCTCTGTTAAATAGCACTAATGGCTTCAACCGCTTGACTGCTGTCTCCTAAAGCTGTTCGTGCCCTTCTTTCACGAGCGCTGCCCGTGCCCTGCTCCTGCAGTGTTAAAAGCTTTCTCTCCACCTGGAAGGCAGTGCCTGCGCCTCCTCTTTTGGATCCACCCCTCACTGCCCAGACTGATCCGATTTATTTTGTGGCGGCCTTCCCATCTTAAAAGCTCTTGCAGGGCTTTCAGAACACCCGCATGCCGCCGTGCCACGGCGCTGCCACCAGCCCCATCCCCGCGGCAGAGCTCCCTCCAACTCCCCGGCTCCAGCGATGCCTGATGCCCCTCCACAAAGCCCACATGTGGGACTGTATTTTGCGGATATTAAGTACTGTCCGGACCGTTACCGGGTCCTTCGTGCAGCCTTCTTAAAAGACTCTGCCAACACTCGCTCTCCAATGCTCCATGACACCAAAGGCTTGTTATTTTTGCGCTTTCTGATACAAGCCCGTTACTGCGAGCTGCAGCAGCCGTTTCTCACCGCAAATGCCGTGCAGAGAGCGGCCCAGGAGGGCCGGGCAGTAAGAGGACAGCCGGTAACGGCCGATAACCCCCCGCTCACTGCGTTCAGCACAGCCCCTTCCCTT